>JAOTRQ010069287.1:0-12602 GCA_028565875.1 Hoplisoma paleatum
GGCAGATGGGTTTATCCTATATTCTTTAGGAGGAACATGGATGAAATTAGTATTTTTTTAGCCTTTACGCATGGAGCATTTTGTCATTTTTAAGTCATTTGTCACTAGTATGGATTTCAGGTTGAATGGAAGGACCACGTTAAGGTAAAATATATATTTTTTGTTCGTTTGATCGGTTGTCTGTCTTGGCCACTTTCTACTTTTTACGCGTTTGGTTTTACGCATCAGCCCTCGTGGTTGGAATCGAACTCGTATCTCGTATTATCGTATCTCGGTTCAGGCAGATGGGTTTATCCTATATTCTTTAGGAGGAACATGGATGAAATTAGTATTTTTTTAGCCTTTACGCATGGAGCTTAATGCATTACGCACAACGGTCCCGTATCAGACATGGCTTTTGTTTTGCTCTTGATGTGGTACTGGGCTAGATTGAATGGCAATTTTCTCTTTTTTAATGAAGGACAAATGTCCAGGTATAGGACTGAATAAAAAACGACATTCATTTACTTCTTAGGCCTTGATATATATCGAACAAAAACTGTTTAAGGAAAATAAAAGAACTTGAATTATATTTTTTCAATAAAAAGTGTAACCAGCTCATAGGATTCATAGATCAAATCTATTTATAAATACTTTCAGTACTCTATTAGTCACAGCAAGTCCTGGGTTTGATTCCTGAGTAAAGCAATCTGGGGGTTTCTGTGTGGAGTTTGCATGGTTACCTCATGTATGCATGGAATGGATTTCCTCAGGGTACTCTGGTTTCCTTCCAGAATCCAAAGACATGCATAAGAGTAATTGAAGTGCAGACATTGTGTTTCTGTGTGTGTGTGTGTGTTTGTGTGTTTGGCTCTGTACACTGCAACATGTTCAGGTGTTTACTATAAACAAAACCAAGTCAGTTCAATACATCCTTGCTGGTTCACCCTCCACGCTGCCCGTGCATGTATTTGTCTGGTGCTTTCATTCAGCGTTAATGTTTACACATCTCCTCCTGTGTGGGAATAGTGTGACGTGGTTTGGCTTATCGAAGGAAGTCATCATGACCGAGAATCGTTTTATCACACTGTATCTACTCTATCATACCCCTCCACACTGATTTAGAACCATTTATGTAGTGCATCTGTGAGGAATTGTAAACGTCCCGGCTTTGTTATGCATGTTTATGTATTTGTGTGCATAAATCGTACACACCGCACCTTATTTAAAGAAACCTCTACAGGACCACTCTCAGTGCCCTTAGGCTTTAACACCCTCATTACAGCACCTAACTGTGTTAACTAATGGAAATGACTGCTCGAGTCTCAGCATCGTGTTAACCATTAATGACTCAACATGAATGAAACAGGTCAATTCTGAACACCCTGAAACAAACAGGAATGCCCCGATTCTATATTTACATCGTAGGTCTGAGAATGTATGTCTGGAAAAGCAGAGGTTGGATTTGAAATGACAATCTTCTGATGGACAGTCCAAATCTCAACTAGACTAATGCAGAAAGAATAGAAACAACCAGCGGTCTGTTGCAATGGGGTCATTCAAGATGTACAAACAACCGTAAGTAAACATTATATTTTTGTAAAACGTGTAATACGGCAGAATATAATACTTTCTTTGTGGCCTAACTAATATTTTGAGTTTCACAATTTCCTGCTTAGAAAGATTCCAATTTTGACCGAATTCATCTAGAATTCTAAAAAACCCCGGATTATTTTGTACAAGCAATAAAAGTTAAAGCAATAACCAACCCAGAATTGGTGCAAAACTATGTTTCTAAACATGTCTATCAATTTTATCTTTTAAATGGATCATGTTGATCAGTAAATCTTTTTATATTCAATGAAGTAATAATTAGTACAATAACAATACACTTTGTATACAGTTTAGTTTTTGGTCCTCCAGTCCTCGACGGGACATCAGGCAGCTTTTGGTAGTTGAAGCATTTTTTGACTGACCGAGGCAGCTACTACCACGTCAAACCTTTGGGATCGGCTCTATAATGTAGTGGCTAGGTATCTATAAGACAAATTTAGCAACGCTAATTACCCTGGTGGCATGTCTTTAGACTACACCATCTGTATGTACATTTTATAATAAATAGCTGAATTGTTTGTTTTCAGTCGTGTTGTGGTAGTGATGATCAGTGTTTGTTGCTTAAGCCTAAAGATGCTCATTTTTGATCGATTATGATCGTAATATTGTGTCATTTTTGATTGACATTGAAACAGCTGTAGAATTTTGATGCACTTGATGACTATTCTGATCGTCTATCAGAACCAGCATCAACTTATTCAGCAGTTTGATCTACAGTATCTTACATGATGAATCAGATCACAAGGTCCAGCTCCCCACATGCATCAGTGAGTCTTGGCCGCACTCAACCCGGTCACCAAATTACCACAGACTTCCTTCGACTACTAAGTAGATACCGACCACTGGAGATCGTGAAAGCCACACAGAAGCTGCAAAGCAATCAAATCAACTTTTAGGATAAAATAGTCACTTGATGTCTTACACTAATTAATCATTCATTACAAGGCCTGTTAGTGAGTGATCATTATTTTAATTCACCGGTTCTCATAAAGAGAAATAAAACACAAATAATCAGAGAAAACAGTGAAAACTTGCTCGTTTGTGGAACGTGGAAGATGCTCGGATGCACTTCTGATCAATTTAGATTTTGTTTTACATTCTGATAACAAGTTTAATTGATCCGACTATAAGCATCATTTTCTTACTGGGTAGCATTTATAGTGTCAGGGCTTCTTAAATTGATCTCTATGAGCTTTGTGGACGGTCGATCCCATTCTGTATAGTTAATCCTTGAAATGTATGTCAGATACAGAGTTGGTTTAGTCTGAGCTTAAGCCACATGTAAATGCTTTCCCTAAATAAAACGTGTCTCATTTAGATGTTATGAAGTGAACTTTCGTCTTTCGGTTCTACCAAACCCATCCAATCGTAATTGCCGATATGGGAAATGTTAAAAAGTTGATGTCTAAAACAAAATTAACTCTTTAAGGATAACAACCATGATCGACAAAAACAATCAGATCAGGCAGTCATAAGTACTTTACTCACCAGTGGCTTCTCACTAGACCAAGGATTTTGTTGGTCGACCAGTAGCCGTCATTTACCCCGACTGATCGACCAATCGACATTTTGACCGGGATACATATTTGTGAAGTTTTACCTTTAATGTCAGGCTGCCGCATCTATGCGCATTTACCACTAACCACCGGGAGTAACCGTAAAACAGTGAGCTGAATCATTTAGCTTTACCAAAACTAGCGACAAAACAAAATGTACTTAATTATTTATCGCATTCAAACTTCAGATGGGCATAGGGTAGCTAGGCTAGTAAGTTACTTACATTTTTGAGGCGGTAAAGCATGTTCGTGGTGGATGAATGATAGGCGAATGTTTTCCTGCTAATTTGCCCTAAAGTTACCCTCTTTGGGTCTTTATCCTTTTCAAAATGATCCCATATTTTAGATCCTTCCAGACATGGCCAGAATGCCTTCTGTCCTTGTCAAACAATTTACCAACGGTAAATTAGTGTCACGCCTTCCTTTGTCACGCCGTTTAAATTAAAAGTCCCAGAAGCCCTTTGATGAGACGCAGCTTTTTTCATGCGACCAATCGACTAATGGAATTTGGTCGACCAACGATTAATCGATTATTTGCCGTCAGCCCTACTTCTTTCCACTCAGCTATAATGTCTGATGTAGATACCGTATAGATTTCTGCACATGTCTTCTCTTTTCTTTTACACAACATTCAACTTTCAAAATCATAAAACCTCATTCTTGTCAAGCTTCTTATACTTATGGCTGTAACAATGGCTTTGTATCTATCACAATTAGAGTGCCAATATTTTTTTGTTGATTTAAATCGAAACGGATGGATTCCATTGATTTCACGCAGCTTAAGAATAATTCAGTGAAACACCAAGTAAACCAAGGTCTGACTTTTTTTTTAGAAGGGTCAATAAAGTATAGACCGATAGGCAAAATGGATCTTTAACCATTAATTTATGAGTGCGTTGGACTTACTTGGATGAATTTATCAATGTATGAATTTAAGAAAGGTGGGTCTAAATATGTTCTGAACCCACTAGATTTTTCTTCCAGATTACTTTTAGCAGTTTATCTTCTTCTAGTTGTGTCTGGTGTCCATTTGTACTAGAGAAAATATTTTAAGTTTGATGTGTGAGCTGCAAAGCAAGATGAGACACTCTGGACATGTAGTAAACCTTCCGGAAACATACAAGTGGTCAAATTGGCTGTGATAAGTTTAATTCAGTCATTTACAGAGTGACAGCTTGTGATAATTGCTCTGAAATGTACTGGTGCTTGTATTCTTGCCCTCACTCAGCATTAATATCTATGTAGGCAATGTACCACCCAAAGTTTAAAAGTCAACGTAGAAGTAGGAGTTTAAACAGAAGTGGTTCAAGCGTCACATTCTTATGACCACCAGCTAAAATCCAGAGTAGCCGCCACTGAAGTCGCTCGGATTCTTGTTCAGTCTCTCGTAATCTTATGATTGGAATACAGCAACTTTTCTGGCAGGGACTCCTTTGCCCACTACTGAACCTTCGCAGCTCATTCAAAATGCAGCTGGTATTTAACCCACTGAAATTCAGTTCACTGCTGCGTTCTCTTCTCCGGCTTCCTGTCGCTGCATTCAGCTCAAAACACTAGTGCTGATCCATTTTTGGCTTTGTAGGTCAGCATCAAAGTAATGTCAGGGTCAATCAAACCCACGCAACCTTAGAGCCTCTAGCCTCGACTTGACCCATCCTCCAGGCCTCAATGAAAATAAGCATCAAGACTTGTCTCTGTACTCGCTCCCAAATAGTAGAACGAGCTTCCATTGTCTTTCTGAACTTGAGTCTCTTTGTCCAAGCACTGTTCACACGCGATGTTTTATAGATGTTGTCTACTTAAACATCAGTATGGTAACGTTTACTAGTGTGGATGCACTTCTGTGTGTTTGCTAAATGCTGAAAATGTAAATGTTTATTTTCATGTGAAGTACAGACATCAGCTAGACTGACTGAGAAGTGCCTGACTAAGGTCCTGGTAGGTTGGCACAGGTATCTGGAGTCACGCTGACTACAGTGATGTTCACATGGAAGCATTGGTCAGGAGACACTGTGAATTTTCTGCAATTATGAAATGCCCATAACGATGCATGGGTTACACACTGATGCATGCAGCTAGCTCAAAATCACTGGGATCAGCAATACTATTGGCCAGTCATGTCTCAACGTAAGTGAAAACAAGACCTTAAATCACTCCCAACTCACTCATCAGAACTGTAAGGAGAGTGTTAGGAACCTGCCTTGATTGTGAACATGTGTACATACATGTGCGCACTGGCCTCTCTTTGTGCAATCTTGGATTGTCACCAACAAGAACTGGTAATCTAATGACTGCTTAAGGGGGCGAGGGGTCAAAGTCTACGCGTCACAGCAGTCATGACCAGAGCGCACGCATATACTCATTTCAAAGCTCTTTGCATGGTAAGTCACTGTTAATTAATCTGTCGGCTCTCGCGGAGCTACTCGGCCCAGAGAGTGGGAACATAACACAGCTTTCCACCACGTGCTCGCCTTCCAAATCTGCTTCCACTTTCATGCGCCTTTTCTCATTTGAGTTTTGCCTGAACAAGTCATTTTAACTAAGTAATATTAAAGCAGCTTTTACATCTTTGTGATTCATCGTACTATCTTAATACTATCAGTAAAATAAGATTTGGGTTAAACATAAGCATTTATGCACCAGTTTTTGATAGGAGCAACACATATGACAGTCATTTCTTAAATGTGTCATTATGGGTACAGTGGGTGGGTCATCAAAACTTGTCTTTATGGGGAAATTCATTCAAGCTTCTCTAAATGGTCCAAAGATAAATCCAGACTAAAAGCGCTCTCGGACACCCACTCTCACAATGAAAACATAAAAGTGCAGAATTTCAGGACAGTGAAAAATTTTCAATCTTGACATTTATCATTTTGATTATATTTTTGTCCTTGCATCTTTTTACATGAATAACACCGTTTTGTTTTAATTCACGGGTAATTGTATGTACGTTGTATAGTATGCACTAGAGTATGTACCAGGAAGGGCACTATAGTCATCAAAACAATGGCGTGTGCACGCTTTTAATTAAAGAATTTGCTCTTTTAATTTGGCAGCGTCTTGATAATGATATACGTGATCCAACATTTAAAATCTAAAATCTACAACGACGACATTCCTCACAAAAAACCCTCAGAAACCTAACACCCCCTGGCATCGTGGCAGTGGATTTCTTTAATGTGCACGCTACACTGTGTATTCTATAGTAAGCATAAGTAACTTCTTTATTATCCCTGCAGCGATTTATAATTGTCCCTATACTGTTTGAAATTGTCACTAAATTATTAAACAACATATTTGGGTTCATTGGAAAAATGACTTGATGATTTTTTTTATATTTCCGTTAGCAGTTTTACCATAATATACTACATGATACACTTAAATTGCTAAACTTGTTTTGTGGTGACTTTTATAAGTATTTACAGTAAGGTATTCATTTATATGAAGCACTGACCCAGAAGCACTGACCCAGAAATGATCTATGGAAACTTTATTAAGCAATATCCAGATTCATGAAAGTGCTCCAATTATTATAATAATTATTATTATTGAGTATGGGTCATAAAGAAAATGACCGGATACCAACAGGCTATACTCCAAATCCAAGAATATGCATTTTAAAACAGGTCTTGCATTTAAAATAATCAGTCTAAACTATTACGTTCAGGCTTTTACTCATAAACTCAAGAGCATTGCTAAGGTCTTAAGTCTTTGCTGAAATGAGTTCTGGGCCCAAATCTGAAATGAACCGCAGGACAGTGAAAACGGGTGCAGTGGTCAGATTCATTCATGTTACTGATGCGAAAAACAGACGACATAAAGTGCTCGACGTCCTCACAAAGGTTCCATTACTGTTTACTGTGTTTAGGGAGCTGTTGCATCCTTTCTTGTTTGTCCTTCCATTAGTGACAGTGGAAATATTTTGGACCTGAATTGGATCAGAATGGGCCGGATGTTTTTGTATGTTGGTGTCAACCTGAAAATGATCGCCATCAAATTCTAAACATTGTTATGTTCATGGTCCATCTCAGCCTGGATTATTTTTGCTTCTCGTTAATGACTAGCTTTTAGCTACAAATCTTCAGCGCTGCTACATAGAATTCTGTTCGAAACCACTACCTGCCAGTTTTTGTACTTGATGCCATCTTATGATTGTTATGGCAGGCAGCAGAGTAAGTTAAGACTTGCTTTCTCAAACTATTGGCCTGTAACTGTCTCCAATTACTCTCACGTCACCTCGTGCATTCATCTTAAAATGTTAAAAATGGAAGCAAAGTATCGAAACCTCCCGCCTCCAACATATGAACAGTACAGACCATGTTTGTTTTCACCTGCTCGAGGAGAGTTAAATGTGCAAATCAGCTGTGTGCCATACCTTGATCCACACCTTATCAAATCAGTCAACCCCCCTCAAACCACATCAGTCGGCCAAGTTGTAAATGCATAATCTGTTAGGAACTCAGGTCCATTTAAAAACAGTTATTTGCTGTTCATGTAGACAATCAGCCCGCTGAAGGGCAGAACTGAGCTTCAAAACGCTGGATTTGTAAACTAAGCTGTTAATGTTCTAGTGTGTTGCACCACCAGAGTACCAATCGATCAAATTCAATATTAAATAAATGTTTTTTATTTACAATTCCACTCCCATTTATACCACTAAATAATATGTCGACCATTCACAGCAAACTACCGCGAGAGAATCGTGATGTTGGCATATCGTGATTGGATACCCTTCCTGACACAACCTTTCTTATTTATCTGACTTTGATACCAGCACTACGGTGCATTAATTGATGGCCACTAGTGGCCCTGAGCCTATAAGACAATTCAGTATCTCCATTTAGCATGGTCGCATGTTTTTAGACTGTGGGAGGAAAACCGGGCTCTTAGAAGAATCCAGGAATGTCTTGCTGTCAGGAGGCAGTGGTACCATCTTATAATAATAATAGTTCCAAGAGTATATTTCAAATAAAACGTCAGGCTAGATAAATAGCATTTTAGTATAAAGAATTATATTCATGTTTATAACATAGTTACAAAAACTATTTAAGCTATTTTAACTATTTTAAACTATTTTAAATTAAAGCATCATATACAAACATTAGAAATGTTCTTCTCTTTCTTAGTACTAGAGGTGAGTACTTGTAATCCGTGCCAACACAAGTACAGAAAGACAAAAGAGCTTGGATTGGTTCTAAAGTGTGTGACGAGGGAGTGCTTTAAACTTTCTTTCCCTCTTCGGAGGATTGATGTCTTTCTCCTGTGAACCTACTGACCTACCAACCCATTCTGGTTCACAGCCATTATTGTTATTAGTGAAGTGTCGTGGATTTGTTGTGCACATTCGTGTCAGGTGAGATGATTTGTTTTACCTCAATCAGGGCGATGAACTTGACTTCACATAGCAGGATGAGCAGTTTATCCGTCTGTTTTATGTTTATTTTTATAGTGTTCAGAGGACACGGTCACCAAAGCGATTTATAGTTGTGACCAAAGATAATTTGAGCTATTGAGGATGAACCTGGTAATCTAGCTTTGATGAAGCTTAAATCAGCAACCTTTGATTTCAATTATTAATCCATTAACTGCTGAGTGAACTGGATTTGCCTTAAAGGGCAATCCAACATCTGCTTGTTTTGTTTTCGTATTTAGATGCATATATGCATGTTCCATTCAAACAATATCACCAACACTCTACAGGATAGGCCAGAACCTTCACCATGTTTCACATGGACCCCATTTGTCAAGGACATATCTATTCAATTGTTCTTCTCACTTACTCTTGACAATTTGCCTCAAAATTGGCAAACCTGAATGTGTTACTCCATAATATCTGTTAACTTTATTGCTCGCTTTGTTCCTTATTTATTTTGTTACTGTAAAACCGGTCGAACGACTGCCACAATTAAATATATACCGTTTCTGATCAGGGATCAACGACATTAATATAAGGCTGATATTTAGCTTCCGGTCTTTTAAAGAAACATCTCAAAGAATTCTCTCAATAGATTTTGAAACACCCAAGACCTTTTACAGCAAGATGAATATGACATGAAATAGCAACATAAATCCAGATGTTTCAATGATATTAAGGTTTCGTTCCATTCCCGAGAGCATCTGCCTGTTGTTGATCAAGTACTGTACAAAAAGAGGTCACATCCAATACAGTGGAACCTGGATTCACAAAGTGAGTCTTTCTGCAAAACAAAGATACAGAGACAATTTCTAATCTGCTGATCTTGGTTTGCTTCTCATAAAATGTTTTTATTTATTTAAACTGGACATCGTTTTCCAGACTTTGGCTGATAAATCCATCAGGTTTATAGCTTGTTGATTTGTACGTGTATCCCGCCTGGTGTGAACTGGCCGTGAATTATTCGTAGGTTAGAGAAAGTACGTGAATGGGTGTCACTAATCAGCGTGTGATGCTAGCGATATTTGAACAAGAGATTCTAATCTGACCGAGCGTAACACTCAGCATGGTGGTTGTACTAAAGTGTAACAGCCTCCAATAAAAAAGAGCAGATTTTATTGTAACCCGTACGCCATGTGATGTTCTTCAGTTTTTATGAACTGGAGAGTGAAAATAAAACAATAAAAGCCAGAAACTCCGTTAAACTCCAGCTAAGAACATAACGGGCTTATCAAATCCTAAATTGCCTTCTGTGAAGTGAACTGATTACAGCACGAAAGTCATTTTGTATCTCGATTTAGTGACGATGTTGCTATTAGATATCAGTTTGGGGTGCAGTCTTTTTAAAACTTTACCTTATCAACCAGAATAACTTTAAAAAAAAAAGTTAAGGGAGAAATGATTAACAGGTTTACATTATGGACCTCTTTGTTATTTAAATAGATAATCTCATAATTGTTTTATAAAACACACCATAAATACATCAAGATAAAGCAGTTACTTTAGATAACCGGATGCTATGCATGTTTACAAATCACAAATCACTGCACATATAATGCAATTTACACTTTTGTAATATTATTGTGGGACAAGATTATTTTTAATAGTAAAACAATAAGACACAACTTTTGATATTTATTTAATTTAAACTGCAAGCTGTGACTGGCCGTTGAACATCTAAACTCAAATTATGCTTGTTAAGCGAACAAAAAATATACACATTTTACAATATATTATCAGTATTTATTAGTAATGGGAACACAATTGTAATGATGAAACAGTAGTTTGTGTTATTATTTGCTACTAAACATAAATTTGTCCGTTTTAAAATACAGTTTATTTTTAACCTCATTATGATAGCATTCGATCCCATTCAGAATTAACATATATTTTAATGAATCTTTATAAACAGTGCTAATAAGCAAACCTCTTACTTAAACAGGTCATGCACAGTTTGACCTTTTCCTTTAAAACTAAACCTATTGTTATCAATTTTGGGAGAATAAAAGCCACCAACCAAAACTATAAAGCCAGCTGTGTCTTACGATCGATTCACATACATTTATAACCATGTTTTAACTTTAACATTTCTATGAACACGGTATAAACGTTCAGAGCTTTCATTTTAATGTCTAACTTTTATAAATGTTTCTTGAATGAGAGACCTTATTTAATGTCTCACCATACAATAAACATTAATGCTAATGATTTATCAGTAATTAGCATTTAATTTTGCCCTTTTGTTCCTCCTGATTCATTCATTGCCAAATACACAATACACAAAAAAGCTGCCGTTTTGTCTGCTGAGCACCTCTGTCACTCTACAGAGACTCGGGTCTTCATGGTTGTGGACTAGTGCATTAGATTGCCGCACCATACAAGAGCTCTCTTTGAAAGGGGCAGAACTTGGCATAGCACCAATTCCCTCTACACAGCAGTGGTGTGTGTTATGTGCTCAATTTCTTTAAATATGAAGAAATACTTTTACCTTTTAATGTTGCTTTACTTGGTTTATTTGACAGCACTGATGTTACGGTAATGAATATTTGCTTAAAGTTAAGTGTTTAGTGTTAATTTGTTAAACAGTACTTTACTCGACAATACTTTAATTCAATCATTATATTATATTTCAAAATGATGGTATTGTAGCAACACTATTGGTGAGTAATTAGCTCGTAAACTTACTGGCTGACTGTTGCCGTTTCTAGCAGTACTGAGAGCAAGGTTTTGTTTGAATGTTTGCTTGGTAACCCTCGCTTGTGCAGGAATAAGCATGAGGCTTAAGTGGCGTCATGTTGGCAAGAACAGGACAGAGTGCCTGAAGCGGGATCCCCTCTTTGAACACTGCACGACTCCACACTCAGACTTTCTCCCCTCGTCGACATTCACATTTTTTTAAATGCTGCAGAATGCAGAAAGAAACAAAACACTTTGATGGCTGATTTTTTTTGTTATTCAGATTACATAACATGATTCAAATTTGTTAGAGTTTTAGCACTAATAGTTCTATTCATGAAGCTTTGAATCCATCGCTTATTAATTTTCTATTTGCTTTCACGATGACAATTTTAAATAGGCTTTCCAGAAGGTTGCCAGTTCGATTCGGAGCATTAACAGGTCGCAAGGTACCGAATCCCTAACTCTTCTCCGGGTGCAGTGGCTAGGACTGCTCAATGCCAGACATGTGTGTTCTCACTGCTGCCCCTAGTGTGTGTTCACTTGTATGTCTAAATATTTGTGTGTTTCACTGCATGTATTGGGGCAAATATGAATGAATAATTCTTAAGTGTGTAAAACAAAAGTACAGTTATTGTGCATTTAAAAAAAATTAAATCTATTTACTTCTTGTTTTTTTCTATGTAAACAGTTTGTAAGACTCATCTGGGATGTAATGACTTAACACATTGCTGCTACTATAACGCATGAAGGCATTACTTTTACTATAACGCCTGAAGGCATTGCTGCTACTATAACACGTGAAGGCATTACTTGTACTATAACACGTGAAGGCATTGCTGCTACTATAACGCCTGAAGGCATTGCTGCTACTATAACACGTGAAGGCATTACTGCTACTATAACACGTGAAGGCATTACTGCTACTATAACGCGTGAAGGCATTACTGCTACTAGAACACGCAAAGGCATTACTGCTACTATAACGCCTGAAGGCATTACTTGTACTATAACGCCTGAAGGCATTGCTGCTACTATAACACGTGAAGGCATTACTGCTACTATAACGCGTGAAGGCATTACTTGTACTATAACGCCTGAAGGCATTGCTGCTACTATAACGCGTGAAGGCATTACTGCTACTATAACGCCTGAAGGCATTACTTGTACTATAACGCCTGAAGGCATTGCTGCTACTATAACGCGTGAAGGCATTGCTGCTACTATAACGCGTGAAGGCATTACTGCTACTATAACACGTGAAGGCATTACTGCTACTATAACGCGTGAAGGCATTGCTGCTACTATAACGCGTGAAGGCATTGCTGCTACTATAACGCGTGAAGGCATTACTGCTACTATAA
>JAOTRQ010069298.1:0-12601 GCA_028565875.1 Hoplisoma paleatum
AACCTGTGTTCTTGTACTTCTCATTGTAAGTCGCTTTGGATAAAAGCGTCAGCTAAATGCAATGTAATGTAATGTAATGTAATTAAACTTTGTATTTTCATACACGAATGGGTTCCACTGTAACACCTGTAATTTCACTCTGGGATTAATAAAGTATTTCTATTTTATACTATTAACACTCCAATCAGGAGCACTATATATATATAAAAAAACGGATGTGCACCGCCACTGGCAACCCTGTGTGTGCATTCCTTTAGTGCAGGTGATGGAAGAGACGTTATTTTTCACACACTTCTGTCTGCAGCGAGCACATGCTGAAGCTCCTGGAATGGTTTAACACACCTGAAAAAAACATCCTAATCCTAGAGCGATTAGATCCTTGTATGGACCATATGGAGCTGTTGATCCGGAAAAACAGATTTAGTATTTGGTTCGTCCGATACATCATCTGGCAGGTGGTTCAGGCGGCACGTCACTGCTTGGAACATGGAGTTCAAGCTGCAGAACATCCTTTTGAACCTGGAGACGCTGGAAATCAAGCTGATCGGCTTCGGCAGTGGTGTCGAAGGGACACTTCGTACACGACATTTGCAGGTAAGTACACTTTAAAAGTGAAGGATTGAGCAGGAGTTTAGAGAAGAAACTTAATTTCGTGCTCTTGCAGGGACATCCTTGTACGTGCCACATGAATGGTTCACTAAAAGAGAGTATCATGGTAGCCCTGCAACTGCCTGGAGTCTGGAAATGTTGCTGTTTGTGATGGTTTGTGGACATCTGCCCTTTAGGAACAAACAGATCATCGATGGGCGCCTGGTATTAAAGTACAATGTTTATAAACGTACGAATTTTTACTGATAAATTATTTAATTAATCTATTTTGATATAAAACAAAATCAAAATGTTCATGTCTGCCATTATTGCGCTTGCAGCTTGCAAGGCCCTGGTCATGAAATACCTCGAGAAGAATCCCAGTAAGCACCCACCCAAACCTTGTGCAGATCCTTCAGCCAGAGTTTTAATGCCACAGTTTAGCAGCTAATAGTAAATAATAAGTGTAGTTCTTTTACCAAGCAAAGCAAGACAACTGTAGAATTGTGATGGGTTGAGAGCATTTGCACTTCTTTGTGGTTAAGAGGTAGATTCAATTTAATGAGAATTTTTACCACTTCTCACAGGATCTTCAGGACAGCAGAATAGCAGACCAGTAGATTTCTACAAATCAGCATCTGAAATGATTCGACATCACATATTGATCCTTGAGATCTCATACAGACAGACTGTCCAGACTCCAACAATCATATAACAGCATCATTGTAGCACAGGTACCAACATCCAAATGTAAACTAAACGTTCCATTCTAGACTCTGTGTTGATACATTTAATCTGATCTTTCTATTTTACAAGCAGGATTAAACAATCACTACCTCTGGAAACCAAGTAGTGACTTATTTTCCGCATGGACCTCCTAAATTACCTCATCACACTAGACAGGAATGTCCTACTGAACACTGGATCCCTGGTTGTCGAGCTTATCGACTGTCATAAGATGCTGAAGGAGACTCCCTACAGAACACTTACAGGTATCTACACTTCAAGGGTGAAGGGTTAAAGGGTAACAGGGTTAAACAGGGATAAACTGTTTGATAAATGAGAAGATTATTTGTATGTGTTTGTTGTTCATGTAAATATAAGGTCGTATGCTCCACCTTATATCATGGCTGCCCTGCAACTGTTTCAGAGACCCTCTTACCATGATGACACTTCAGGAGCAGCTAAAGTAAATACTGACACTGTATAATGTGCTAAATACTGTGTGGAATAAAATGTGTGGAATAAACTAGTTAATCAATTACAGTTGTTTGTGTGTCATTTATTTAGACCATGTTAATTAGGGGTGTTGAATTGTCCTATATTTTTTTACTTAAAATACATATAATTTAGTGATTTTATTACGACTTTACTGGATAAATGACATTTGGAATTTCATTGTATGTGTAGCAATATGCAGCAATAAACCAAAGCTCCTGAAATAAAATGACTTTTTAAGGTATTTTTCACATTGGGAAAATAAATTTATGAATTATCTAAAAGATATAGAACATGACGATATCAGAAAAGCTTCAAGATCCAAAAACACAGAAATTTTATTTTAATCTAAGGTCAGAATACGCAGCGCTAAGTTAAGCTAAATACTGCCCAGCTTCAGTGTTACAACAGCGACGAATGATCAGCTGCTAACCAGTCAGCATTTAGCATCATGCTAACAAAATAAAACACTGCTGTGCTGCCGATCTACACCACGACAATAACAGCACAACAATCAAGGAAAGATGGAAACGGGTGATAGCAGTGCTCACAGTAGACCTACGCTACACCTGAACGGCTACGAGGTGCAGTAACCCCCATCGAACATAACTACAGTTAAAGCCAGGAAAATGTTCAAAAATAAAGTCCTCTCCAACCATCCAGAGACTCTTGTGGCCGATTTCATTACAAAAAATCACCTGCAGGTAACGATCTCTTCTCCACTCATCATCCAGTAGACTGGCATGCAGTGATTTGTGAAACATTCATTCATATTACAAAACATGGAATAAACAACGGCAGACATATCACAACATATGAAGATGCTGAACTCGCATGCCCCATTTTAACTATAAATATAAATCATAATGGAACAGTAATGATTCAAGGACCAGAAAGCGGCTTAAATAATTTTCAAAACTGCTTTCATAATATGAAGAACTCTACAATGTTGAAAAGAAAAACCCCAGCTAACACCACTTAACAAATCTCCACAACACCATGAACACAACTAGAACTCACGCCTAAACTTGCCTGAAACATTAGGACATTGAAAGAAGGAATCTATCATGGAACAAGAGTTTACAGACTTTAAAGAAATAACTCACTGCTGCCTTCATCAGAAAAAAATGACAGTCAGCCATTAGAAAAACTTTCCTCTCTGGTTTTACAGCAGAGAGACGAGATCCAAAAACTGCAGCCAGCCACGAGAGAACTGGAGAAGGACGATCAATACCTGAAAGAAGCCTTACAGAGAGTGACCAAAAAATTTCAAAGAAATCACTCAACTGTCCAACACTCCGATGCAATTACACCAACAAAATCAAACAGAGGAACAACCAAAGAACAAAGAGGACTTAACCTTCTCTCTCTCCCCTACCTCATCTAATCATCCTTCTACAATTTCTACAATTCCTCTTTCCCTCCTCAAAACTAGCTCATCAAAACTCATACAAACACTCACAGCTGACTTAAACACCACCAGCAAACCCACTCACACAACACCGCTCATTCAAAAAGAAGCACTGGAAGTTGTATTTCTTTGTGATTCTAATGGGAAGTATATAGACCTGAAGCACTCCAACAAACAGCAAAAATAGCAAGAAAAAGATTCCCCACAGCGACCATAATCCTTTATGGTCAGATTCTCTTCTTTCAGATTATCTTCACCTCAACCAAATCGGTGTCAAATTATTTGCAAAAACTCTGAAAAACACAATTTTGCATCTCAGAAGACACGGTCCAGATCAGATATTGACCATCAGTTGAACTTCTCAACTCACCCCAGAACCATTGCACCAATGCAACAACCAGAGAAGCTTTTACAACCAGAACCTTCACCACCTCATTCTATCAAGCTCCACAACCCAACAACAACCAGCAACCTTCACCACAGCTGCAGATCTCCACTTACCCAAACCTGTGTGACCGTGCTAAGTTTTGCAGTTTGGGAGAGAGAAAAACACTCACCAAACAGCTCCCAGTTTATAGTGTGCGGACAACGCCACCCCAATTTATCGGGTAGGGGATCCCGCGCTAAGGTACCCAAATAAATGAGTAAAAGAGAAGCTGTTCCACAATGAACACTTTATTAAAAATATAATAGCACAGGTTATAAAATAGGAGATATAAAACAGATAGTTCAACTCGCAGCAGAGGTATCGTTCCTTAAAAATAACAGATGTTGTCAGAATTACTCCAGCAGGATCACGAGGTTAAAATCATATAAGCCGATCGCCATAAACATGTATAAAAAGAAAAAAAGAAGAAAAGAAAAACACTACAAATGTTATAAATACCACTCAAAATACCTCTACAAAACAATAAGGAAATGCAAATCAGATTATGGCAGATCAATTCATAAAAATTATCCAGTGAACAGCCAGGTGTTCTAAACCAAGAGTTATACTAAAAGAACACCTCAAATAAAAGAACTATCTGGTCAGAGAAAGGGCAGAATAACATAAAAGGACAATAACGATCATAAAACATGAAACAAAACAGTCAAAAGAAAACCATGGAAGGAAAACAGGAGCAAGAAAACAGTGGCCTGCAGAGAACCAGGCTCTAATCCTCTGATTAACATACACTGAATGACCCACGGTCACTAGGAGGGAGAAGATAAAGTAGTTCACTACTACTTGGCTGCACTGCACTGCATACAACCTAGACCAGGCGCTCTTGAAAAGCCCATAAAACATAGATGGCTGGAAACCTACTTCTATGATCGGCTGGTCTCGTTCACTATAGTTATGCCGGTCGCACACCTGAGGTTACCGATAAACCCCCTCGTTCTTCCAGCAGCAACAGCAGCACGCCAAACAGCTTGCTCGTCAGTTTGAACCAAAAGCGGAAGTGACGCGAGCACAAGCATCGCGCCTTTTATTCGCGCCTGACCTACCGCAATAACCCCCGATTTGCGACAAAAGAGTTTATATCATTCCAACATTAAAAAGGCTAAAAACGCTTTATGCCATTAAGGATAAATGATGATCTCTTGTCAAATTGAAGGTAAAAGTAGGGTTATTCTAAGGCTTGCATGTGCCTCTCAGTTCCAGCAGGTGGCCAATCACAGATGGCAAACAATGAAATCCTAGTCAACCCTACCACAATTGTTTTGCTCACTTATCTTTAATTATTAAAATGTAAAAAGTATAATATCCTGAGTTGACCCAATATACGTTTATTATAGTCTAACATTCCCTGTTTCAGAAAAAAAATGATATTTTAATCATTAAAACATTTTTAAAGACATTTTTGTCTTCTGGTGGCTTAGTGGTTAGCACTGTCATAACAAAAAATCCATGGTTGGATTCGTACATAAAGCAATCAAGGGCTTTCTGTGTTTATATGTTCTCGCCGTGTCTATGTGAGTTTCCTTTGGGTCGTCCCACAGCCATAAAACAGCCAGGTTCAGTCAGAAAACAGGACAGATACTGATTATAGAGAGAAGAGGAGTAAATCATCAGTGCCCATCCTTCAGTACAAGAGCTGTATAATAATAAATAAGTAAATAATAATACATTTTATTTATATTGCACTTTCCATTTGCAGTAAATCTCAAAGTGCTACAATACAGAAAAGTTAATTAGGTAATTATTGATTTTCAGATTGTAAAACAATCAGTTGTCGGTGGCTTCCTGAGAAGCTCAATTCAAAAACATGGAACTGCAAAGCAAAAGACACGATCACCTTTAATAAATAAAGAAGTACAATTCCATCATCAGTTTTGTCTCATAAAAAACAATTTAACATTCTGACTTTTATCAATCAATAATTTTCTACATATGTTTTGTTTCCCTGTATGAAAATAACTCATCACAGTTTCCAAATTAATAATGAAAGTAAGTCATTACACTCCTGCACCTTCTTCTTGTTTACCAAAATGGAGCCATTTTAATTCCTGGTTTTAACTTCAGTTAAAAAGAGACTGTGAGAAACGAATTAACATATACAATAACAAGTGCCCCTTCAAACAGAAAAGAATGAATAATATTTTCTAGTTCGACAAGTTCATATTTCAACAGCTAGCATTTGATAAGTAAGCAACATTCAACAATGCCAACAAAATGCATAGGCTCAAAAATGATCTGGAAACAATGAAATGTAAAACCGTTAAACAAATATTACAATTGGTGCACTGAATTACTAGAGAGAAATTTGATTTTAGATTTGTACTATACTGTACGATACTATAATGTAGACTCTCATAAGTTCTGCTGGTGACTTCTGTACATTGCTTGCACATAACTAAGCACTAAAACTGGCAAAAAATACGAAGTACGAAGAAAGTGAGCATTCTGACAAAACAAGGGATGTCATTCCTGCAAACATTTAATTTCCATGGCAATTATGTGGCAATTTGACATTTATAATTAGGCTTTTGGTGTGTCTGAATTGCTAGACAACTCATTCTGAGCTGCTCAGCAGACAGATGAGAAATACAATATTGCCAAAACTATTCGCTCACCAATCCAAATTATGTGAATCACTTCCATGACCACAGGTGTATAAAATGAAGCAACTCGGCATGCAGACATGCAGTTTTTACAAACATTGGTGAAAAAGTAGCTGTTTTCAGTGAATTCCAGCGTGGAACTGAGATATGAATCCACCTGTACATGACATGGATGGAAATGTCTGGTGTGGATGAACCTGACTAACCTGCACAGTCCTGACCTAAACCCGATAGAAACACCTTTGGGATGAATTAGAGTGCAGACTTAGAGCCAGGACTTCTCATCCAACATCAGTATGTGACCTCAAAAATGCACTTCTGGAAAAATGGTCAAGAATCCCCATAAACACACTCCTGAACCTTGTTAACAGCCTTCCCAGAAGAGTTAAAGCTGTTCTAGCTACAAATGTTGGACCAGCATCATACTGAACCCAAGATTAAGAATGGGATGTGACTTAAGCTCATATGTGAGTAACGGCAGATAGGCGAATACTTTTGGCAATATCTAGCTTGTTTAATATCTGAATATGAGTTAGCGGTAAGCAGTGCAGCCAATAATGCAAGATGCTGAGAAACATAGGACAATGGTATAAATTTGTTTCTTTTACAGTACATCAGCAGCTGTGTCACAATACTTTTATGTCATCTGTGCAGACAAAAACTTAGCAATGCTGCATTATATAATAAACCTTTGTCACTTTGGTTTTTTATTCATCTGCGATTCTTTTCTAAAGGTAGCTTGTGTACTGTAAAAAAGCCCTATTGCTAATCAGTCCTCTAGTGTGAACTAGCAGCATTACCTGAGGTGTGTTAAAATTAGGTTGCACTATAATAAACACTTTCATAACAGCTTTCAAAAAGTTATTGTACCTTTTCAGCCTCAGTTATCACATGAGTAATCTAGAAATAAACTCAATTCATTGAACAAATATGAGAATGTGACAAAGTAAAATTACTGGTTACTCATATTGCTACATTATAACAGGCCAGCAAAACAGTCAGTTATTATGCTAGCCACAACACAATCCCAAGTCTTTGTCCTGATGAAATATCTTTGTTGTTAGATTCATCTATAAACCATGAGTGCAGCCATGTTGAATGAACAAAATGTTGGTTCAGGCCTCAGGAAGTGGTAAGAACCATGTCTGCAATGAAGCTTACAGACAGAAGAGGTTGCATCTGCCACGTGAGTCAGTTGCACTTCCTCTAAATGACACACAGACATATTTTATTCTCCCTCCATCACTAACTGTAGGATCTGACAGCACGGTACTTGCATAAGCTGATGACCAGGTAAGAACATAATTTATTTGGTCAGCATTTTTCCACCGACCAGCCGGATAATAGAGGATGTTGAAATCTGGAGTTTGGAAATGAAATCTGTTTTTGAAAGCCTAGAGTGATAAATGCCAACAAAGTTTCTTAAATAAACTTTTAAATAACACAAAGCATTTTTATTCCATAGAACATGTAGTTAGAGAATCTATTTTACCTAAGAGATTGCATGTTAATTAATGGCAAAATTGAATGAACATACCAAGCAACATTTATTTAAATGTTTATTTCTTTTAAACATGTAATATTTAATGCCATGCCAAAGGTATGTGGACTCTTTCTCCTAATGATTAAATCTAGGTGTTTGACACACTATTTTCTGTATAAAGAAATATCTTCCTTACGTTGGTGTGCGGAATCCCGTGACCTGACCTCAACTCTCAAGAAACTTGACATGTATTTATTTAGCAGATGCTTTTATCCAAAACGACTTACAATTACAATGGAACACCATTTTGAGCAATCAGGGGTTAAGGGTCTTGCTTATGGGCCCAACAATGACAACTTGGGAGTTGTGAGGCTTTTATAGGGGTCTTTTATATATATAGCCCAATTATTTAACGGCAAAGCCCTTATTGCCCTTCATTTTAATAAACCTTATTTAGTTCAGACAGCAAGATAAGCGTACAAATACACATATTGACACATATCATTAAAATTACTACTACGATCGTCAACATTATCAGCACCATTGCCAACACTATCACCATGTATTAATAACAATATTGTAAATATTGATACAAATAAACAGTTTTGTCTCTTCAAAAAGCAGCAACTTATACCGAATGAAACAAAGTTGTGTAGACAGGCTGGTCTTTGTTTCCGTTGTCTTTTTTCATGTGATTTATTTATTTCCTGTTGTTATGAACAGTGAGCCGTCGCCATGTAGTGTCAGTTGATTTACTAATCGTGTTTCTGGTGACCAAAGACACTAAAGTTATCTTTAAGAAGTGGGCCCTGGCAATTTTATATAGCTCAGTTTAGAGTTTTTATGTTGTCACAGTTATATAGCTTGCATGTTGTCACCATGTTTGCGCTGGTTTACTCCGGTCTGCTCATACAGTGCAAAAACATACATGGAAGACAAACTGAAGATACAAAAGTGTATGTTTGATGTGACTTGTGTATTGTTTAAACTTGAGTGGTGAATAACTGTTTCCTCTCAGGAATATGATATAAGTGTAAAACATCATGTTAAAAGCTCAATAAATAAATAAAGCTGTGTCCAGAATTTTGAATGTTACTTTGAATTGATGTTTTCCCCAGCAAAACACAAATACTTATTTACAAATGTTTCATTTGGAGAAAGACGCCAAAAAAATAAGTAAGTAAAAAATAAAAATAAAATAAGTAAGTAAAAAAATATTACCAGGCTGATGGTGCAATGTGATGCAATTATGTATTAAAGGAAGCTGGCCTCACAGAGTAAATACTGATATAGGATGTTTACTTCAATTCTAGTTTTCATTGTTTTGGACAATTTGTAACTCTAATGATTTTATTTTGGGAGTAAAGTACTGAGATATACACACTGATAAGTGCACCTCCCAGTGGCTTGGCCTTTCATGTCTTATGATGAACTGATGGACATTTGATCAATGTTGTTAAATTGTTTTTCTGAATTTTTCTAAATTGCTGGAGCAAAACACATTTTGGTGGGTGGACCATTTCAGTGGCCAGTATTGCTTCAATCCAACATCCAACATGTTATCAAATATTTGTTTTACAGGCTAGTCATACCAGTCTAAAAGATATCGTTGACATGCCCATAAATCCTACTATTTATCTTAGATAGAGCTTTTTGTATTATGGTAGTTTGCATGGTTTTTCATAATAATTTTGCATAACTCTTCTGTTCAAAATTGGATCAAGTGATGCTGCTTTGAATAAGAAGGTAAAAATAGTATGCAAATATTTGCAAGGTTAAACTTGCAAATTTACTTGCAAGTTTATTTGTATGCAAGCAATATAATAAGTACATAATTCATAATTGCCAATTAACAAACTGCAGAATTGCTTTTTAATATATTTATTTGTAAGTCAGGTTTATTGATTTATTTTTTTTTTATTGCTAAACATCAACTTATCCTGTGCTGTTTTTGGTGTTTTTTATGGATTTTTAAAAAAAAATTGACACCCAACAAGCTGTTCACATTTGAACCCTTTATATCAGTAATAATTCTGCTAGCACGCCAGCTATTAAACCAGTGTTTCAAATTTCAGCTTTGCGATCTAGCAAGCACAATTGGATCTGCCTGCAGCTATCAATAATTGACCATGTGACTCCTACTGGGATGACTAGTGTATGTTTGTATATATTGTGTAAGAACACTGGTTACCAAACTAAGGCACCCTTGTAGAATACATGGGCAAAAAGAATCCAGAAATATCTATGCTTAACTGGAAGATTTATAAATGCAAACATGAGTGGGAAAAATCTACAACGACTTGCAAAAAGTGTCAGTTTATGTGTGTAGTAGAAGAAAACCTTGAATAAATATAGTACAAAAGAATAAACCACAGAGTAAAAATACTGGTCTTGTTGCTTGTCGTTTCCTCTTTATCAACCATTTCATCTCAGCCTGAGTTGCGACAGGCAGAGGTGGAAGAGTACTGAGACATTCTTTTACAACGAAAGAATACATTCTAAAATAAAAAAAAAGTTATAGTAGTATTATTGAATTTTTACTTAAGCGTGAGTCTAAAATCTACTCAAGTAAAAAGCAACTCATTTACAACGTACTCAGGTGTATCATGTGTAATACAAACAAGACAACAAATACATACAAATCTCACAATTGTTGTTTGAAAATTTCATAAAAATGTTGATACAAAATTTAAAACATTTAATGATGTATAATGTGTCTTTTAGTACAGACCATCCCCAAAGCCCCATAGCTTTTTTGTAGCATGGTGGTGGTCGTGGTAAATATTAAATTTTTATTTATTCATTTTTGTTTCTAATGTATTTATTAATATTGAAGCATTTCAATATGCATTTTGATGAATTTCACATGTTTTTTTTGGCTAAAAACCACAACAACCCTATTCAGTGCACCAGCTTTGCGAACACGATTGTTTAGTGTATATTTTCTCTCAGTAATGAATGTTATTGAAAATGTAACAAAAACTAAACGTAAAGTGTAAAACATACACATGCACGCAATGTTTACTTTACAAGTAAAAGTACAAGTACGTTTAAAAAAATTACAGGAACATGCAAGTTATTACTTTCCACCACTGGTGGCAAATACAGTTTCATTGTGACAGCAAGTCGAACTAACTAATGGTGACTTGTACTCGTATAATCCTGAACTTTAAATTTTTGTAGTACTAGTGCAATGCAGAATTTGTTGAAGCCACCGGCTTTGGTTCTATCTCCACCTGGAGGGGTAGCGATGAGGATCAAAAGCTCCACAGGGACCGGCGGGGAACGTCTGAGCCAGACCAAATCCATGGTCATCCCGGACCTCGACTCACCACAGAAACCTGTGAGCTATATATTTATTTTTTCTTTGATACAATACACACATGTACACCAATCAGGCATAACATAATGACCACGTTTCTAACATTGTCTTGGTCCACTCGTTTACTAGTCCACTGCTTTGTCTGTTTGAATCAGATCACATAGGCCAGCATCACTGAGCCGTCCAGGAACACACTTTTAAGAGCTGCACTTTTAAAGATGATTTAACCTAGTCAGCAAGCTATAACAATTTGCCCATTGTCAAAGCTACTATTTTCAACATTGAGAACTGGGCAGTGATGGCTTAGTGGTTAATTAAGCATGATTAGTTATTTATTTACATTTAAGAATATCGATTTGAAACAAAATCGTTCAAACACCACAAAAAGGTGAGCTCCCAGACATAGGGTGTCATTCTAAATCTGTTACATTTCTTTAATATGTAGTTTTCATCCTTGCTGTTTTGATTAATCTCTTCTCATCTAATTTAAATGTTATGGTAACTGCTTCCATATTACTTTTAGTGGTGTATAATTATTTCTTTAAAACTGTGCAACGGTAAGGAATTAATAATAAAATCCACACCATAAAAGAAATCAAAGCTGATATTAAGACTGCAGCAACAAACCAACAGTCATTGTATTAGATTTGAACAGTTCTTTGGAAGAACATCTGTTTTTATTTTTAGGAAGCTCTTTTCCCTTACAAAAATATTAAAAATAAAAGTGATTACTAAGATTATAGACCGCTGACCTACCACAATGAAAGTAAATAGGTCCTTTCCCAGTAGGAGTCAAAAAGTGGAAGCAGATATTTTTAGATGATTGTACATGGTAGCAATAATCAGGATGTTCACATCTTTCTCAAATTTAACACAAATTTGCACAAAAGTTTGTTTTAGGAGAAATGTTAGTGGCTTAGTGGTTAAGGTATTGATCTAGAGATCAGAAGGTTGCTGATTCAAGCACCACTTCTGTCAAACTGCCACTGTTTAGTCATTGAGCAAGGGCCGTCACTTTGGATAAAGTCATCTAAAAATTCTAAAATGTAAGGTAAAATTGAAAAGTAAACCATGTTATTGCAAATAACCATGCCACCCTATAACTACCTAGCTGAATAAATAAATATACATAGATAATCTTTAACCCTAGAACACCCAATAACGTTGGGTATATTTTACCCGGTATAAAGAGCCTGATTTAAACACGCAAACACTAACCGGGTAAATTCCACCTATAAAATATGTTACTCTCTATCACTAACGTCAGGTGAAAATCACTCGAACCTGTGCTTCTTGAAAAAAAAACATGGAAAGAGGGAATCAACCATGTATGTGAATGTAAATATTAGGGCCGGGACTTTAACGCGTTAATTTCGATTAATTAATTACAAAGATTTTAACGTGTTAAAATTTTTAACGCAATTAATCGCATTTTGGAGCCGGAACTTTTGTATTCACGTGTTCTAGCACGTCTGTAAATCTGATGCACAAGCGACATTCACAAACAACAACGGTGGACGACGAAGCCGCTTCT
>JAOTRQ010069309.1:0-12601 GCA_028565875.1 Hoplisoma paleatum
GAATCAAACTGTATAAATACAGCGTTCTATCAAATTATCTATTGAGGAACTATACAACATAATGCACACTGGTGCGGACATCGCTATTCTTATGCAACACTACCAGCATGGTTGCAAAAAGTAAACTAATATAAAATCAATCAAATCAAGACACTTTTATTTGTATGTTGCAAAGCTGCTTTACAGAGTTAAAATGACCAAAAACAAAAGCACCTGTTGTGCTATCATCACTGTGCCAAGGGAAGAAATCCCCCACGTGATGAGTGGTCAGCTGTCCTCTTCTTCAATGAGTCCAGATTCAATCTGCAACCTGACGATCATCATGCCGTGATCTGCTGTGAACGAGGAGGTGAATCCACGTTTCATGTGAGAAAGGGACTCTTCTGTAGTGTAAAAGTAGCCCTGGAGCAAGAGTGCTAGTGTATCCTGCTGCCAGTGGAAGAACTGCTGGACAATCCGATCATGTGGTAGACATGTCCTTGTCCCAACCTTGTTGGAACATGTTGCTGGCATCAAATTTGCTAACAAAAAAACACGTCTCAACTTCATTGGAATTGTGGTTGAAGAATATTAGTTTTTACTGCTCCGACCGTTTCATAATTGTGAATTACAGAATATAGTTAATAGACTTTAACCCTTACATGCAACAGTTGTATTAACACTAAAACCCTTATACTGGGTGATTTTCACCCACACAAATTTTGTCATGTGCTTTAATTAATAATAATAATAACAGAAGTTTATTTAGGAGTGCCTTTCATGACGCTCAAGAATTATTTGCTTTGTGTTGTTGCTGTCTGAGTTTCATGGTGGGACTTTGGGCATCTTCAGGTCACTAATTGACGTCATTAATGGTTTGCTTGATTCCCTCCTCCCATCTATGTTTTTTCAAGAGGTGTTCCAGTGATTTTCACCTGACGTAAGTGATAGAGAGTAACAGATTTTATGGATGGACTTAGTGTTTGTGTGTTTAAATCAGGCGTTTTTTACCGTGTAAATTATACCCTACATTACTGATGGTGTTACTAATGTTAATGTTAGTGTTCTAGGGTTAAGTCATTATGGTTTGTCACTTTGGATAAAATTGTCTGCTACATGCCGTCAATGTGTATCATTTGTAACAACAACAGTTTTCTGGAAGGGGTGATGATTTTTCTGGAGGAAGTGCAGGGTTGCCAACATTTTGGCTGTGACTGTTAGTCTTTCTTACATCCTAACAGTAAATACATTTAAATACCAAATCTTGCACTTGCTGACATGCCAGACTTTCGTTCCCTTGTTGCTTGCGTTGCAAAGGTCACAGGCCTGTACCAACTCCAAATGTTTCATGATGACTCAAACATATAACCATGCTACAATGGTTGCAATCACTTTTCTGTAGATGGGACAAAAATAATTAAGGAACCAATTGTAAACTTAGATGTAAATGCTTGTATAGATGTATGGTTAGAGCTATTACATAAGAACGTAGATACTACATAATTTATGTCAATGGAGTCAATTAAGTCATAATCCATTTTAGCTGTGGTGGGCTAGCATATTAGACTACTGTGTCAACCAAGTATACATGACTGTCTGTGAATTACACTCTGTTAAATTAAAAAAAAGAACATGCTTAACTATGTAAAGCAACGTAACAGTGGAAACAACAACAACTGCTTTTCCAAATGTTTCTAGTGACTTCATCAGAACATAACCTTAAGAATAATGACACCACGAACTGTAGGCGAGAACATTCAACATCTGGGGTCACACACATAAAACACTAGTAGTGGAAATATGTGTCCTGTGATGGTGGCATTTATGGATGAATTAGATTACACACACGGCTGACATGTCTAAAGAGTTAACTCATTATATATTTAGCTACATTGGTACAGTTTTCTTGTGTATTAGATTGAGGAGCAACAGTCATTAAAAATGTTATTACAAGCCATTTCCAGAGATTTGTAATGAAACGTAACCCAAATATATCACAAACTGTGACATTATGTAAAATGCGATACAAATCTTAACATAAATCTGGACATTCAGCATTTAGCAGATTTAGCAATTACAACATACAATGTAACAATTAAAGGTTGATCAAAGGCCCAATAGCAACAACCCAACAGTGGTGGGGCTTAAACCGGCTTAATTGGATTGTTAGTCTAGTATCCTAACCACTAGGCATTAGCTTGACACAGCAATTTTGTTTATTTCCTTGCATTATATAGTTACAATTTTGTTTATTTCCTTGCATTATAATAGTACTAATTTGTACTAAAATAGTACAAAGAAACACACACACACACACACGCACGCACGCACGAACGCACGCACGCACGCACGCACGCACACACACACACACACACACACACAGGACACTAAAGCTTTTAACTAACAGGTTGCTTCCATCACTGTGAATGGAACTGAATTTTAAGAATGTAGGTGCTTGAGACACGTGAACTAAAGACAAAGCTACTCCATTGCAGGAAAGACACAATGTAAACACGACCCTGCTGCAAATAAGCAAATCTAGTTTGCAGTGGCCACTTGGGTGGTGTTAAAAAGCATGGTCATATGGATTAATAGATGAAACCAAGACAAAAGACAAGACAAGGATGTAAAGTGCCAATGCAATATGTCAGAAATGTGCTCTAACGTGGTGAGAACCTGTATAATTTTGAACAGTTTTA
Source organism: Hoplisoma paleatum (assembly GCA_028565875.1). Lineage (NCBI taxonomy): Eukaryota > Metazoa > Chordata > Actinopteri > Siluriformes > Callichthyidae > Hoplisoma > Hoplisoma paleatum. Next base: position 2,679 of record JAOTRQ010069309.1, read on the forward strand.
TAAATATATGCATGTCTCACAGCAGCCTACTCAGCTCAAGAATAGTTCTGTGGGACTGAGTCAGGCCTGAATCAAATGATTCACCCAGATTTGTCCCTTTTCCAGGGAACATAGCTAAGTATCAGAGGAAGTCGTTATTTCGTCATGTTTCCAGCAAAACTACAGTTGACCTCCTGACCTACTACATTTTGTCAATAAGAAAACAAAATGAATAGGCACACAGTTATGTGCTAACAGTTAGTTTTACCCTCGAACTATTGGGAAGTTTGGACACTGGAGCCCTTTGGGTCTGTCATACATTTATTCCTGCGTTATGACTACATATTTTTTGACTGTGGGAGTAAACCAGAGCTCAACAAAGAAAGCCAAACTTATGGTCTGCATGTTTCTCAAAAAACGGTCAGAATCATTTTCCGTGAGGGTGGCATGAGGGCCTGACGTCATCTTGTGTAATCTATGCTCACAGTCATAGCCAAGACAGCCATTCAGACATTATGCTACATGAGTAGAGCATCAGATGCCTGGGTAATGCACCAAAACATTATAAATGTTATTACAATAATGAAAAAATTAGTTGCTCCTTGGCATCCGTCTCAGGATACAGTGACCGGGCAACACAAGGGGTGATTTCTTCCCTATTAAATGCGAATCTAAGAGGGTGATGCTTAATGTCATTGTAATTGCAAAATCAGTTTATCTGCTATCTGCTTAGGGCACCCGAATGACTAGTGTTGGGCCTGCACACAGCCCAGCATCATGCAGTTTGATTAGGATTCATAAAGTAAACATGGTGAATGTTAAGCAATGGTTTGTGAAGACTAGGACGATCGCACAAAATCTTTCTCATGTCAACAACAACAACAACAACAACAACAACAACAACAACAACAACAACAACAACAAACAGATTTGCATTGCTTTTTGCATACATTTATACCATAATACTTTAATACTAACTTTTTAAAGTGTTTTAAATTAATTTTATGCGTCAAATTAAGACTAAACTGACCAACAGTTTTCATAATGGCTTGTTTCATTACCAGAAATAATCAGAATCCATGGATGACTCCATAGGTATGTGCACTGCTGAGGAGCCGAGATTACGCTTTCAAAGCTGGTGACCAGGCGGCTATGAGAACAGAGGTTGAGGTTGTCCAAGTTGTCCTGGGCAATCTGAGAAGCAACGCGAATTGCAGTGACACATAGCGCATGTGGCATGGCATCCAGGTCATCACAATCAGGACAACACCGCCCATTCTGTGATAGATGCACAAAATAAGCAGAACAACAAGGCGGTGTGGAAGACCATAACCACTCACAATGACCTGGTGCTTCATCTAACCACAGTAGATGTGAGGAAAACTCTATGCAGAGTCAATGCAGAGTCAACATTCCTGGCAGTGTTCAAAGGATTTGCAGATCAGCTGGCAGATGTTTTCAATGACAACATACTGTATCTTTGAGCAGCACCGTTTTTCCAACATTCTTCAAGACATCCACCATCATATCTGTGCCAAAGAAATTATAATTGTCGTGTTTCAACAATTGTCCCATAGCATTCATGCCTATTACCATGAAGCACTTAGAGGAACTTGTCATGTGGCACATTAAGTCCTTGCTGCCTTCCACCATGGACCCACTGTAGTTTGTTTACCATCCTGACCACTCAACTGCCAACAAACCTAGATGATGTACTTTAACACTCACACACACATGAGAGACTCTAACACAAACACATACACAATGGACTTTAATATACATAAATGATGGCAAACAAATACATACACAACTAGTATAACTATCATGACAGGTTATAATGAGAAGGTGGGGCAAGTGAGGAAAAGTGAAGCACTAATACATATATAATTTAAATGGAGGCTTGGTGACAAGGCCATCATGGCCCTGTCATTAAATATGCACTTTTAGTCCAAACGGATTAACCATAACCATATTCCCACGCCCATTCAGATATCAAACCCATTAGGAACATCATTTGTATATGTCTGTATGTCAAGTGACCACATAATGTCAAAGACTTTAATCTTACTTTCCTTTTAACGTTTCATAAACAGAATGTGTTTTATGTACCTCATGATGAGCAGATATACTGTAGTAAATTCACTACCACTTATAGGCGTAACATTCCTTTAATCAAGGCATCGTATAGAACTAGCTCATAGCAATCGCACAGAAATTGTGTTAGTGAAAAATGAAAAATAGCTTTATGAATATTAAAATATCAACATAAATCATGTACAGTGAACTTTTAGTAACCTTAAATTGACAAAATTCAATGTCATAGCAAGCAAATTGTTTCATACAATTGTTTTCACACATATTGTCTAAATAAAAAAAAAGTTGAGACAAAACAGTAACAGAGCTACTTTACCTGTGGGACACAACCCCATATCATGACAGACCCAAACTTTTAGACTTGGCTTTTTGAAAACTGCTAACATTTTCAACTTTAGTTTGAAGTCCTGTGTCAAGCTAAATAATGAGTCAGTAGAGAAATTTGGGGTATGGAGACAATTTTTTACACTTTTTTTAAACTTTCAATTTCATAACTATTAACAAATTCTTGGTAAGACTTTTGAATTAATATAAATTACCATGTAATGAGCTTAAGATTTTAAAGATTAAAGAGGTATGTTGATTATTAGCTAGCTGGAATTTGTGTGTTTTGTTAATAGATATTTAAATTGTAACAACTACGAGAAAAAGTCATCACCAATAAGAGGTATTCATTTTATTTCCCATTTTCAAATCAAATCAAATCAAAGTTTTAAGCTTCTAATGAAAACAAGCTAAGAGAAATAAATTTTTTAGCCCAATATTTTCCTGCCTGCTTATACATGTTAAGCAAAGTACATTTTCCACTGAGACTGTCTGAGCCACTGATTTTGAAGTGGGTATAAACCTTTACCACAGCAGGGTAGGAAAGAAAAAAATCTGTATTTAATGTAGCACTCCCTCCTGTGGATCTGATTGCACTTTGCTAAAATACTGTAAAATGGTTTGTGTCTCTTCGATAATTTATCTTAACAGTTTGCCATTGTTTATCATTTACACTAGTCATTGGGTAAATTAGCGTGTCAGTTGCAGGACCAGATGTGGAAGGACATTTTATCAGGGGTGCCATAAAGCTGGAAACATGACTGTTATGTCAAGAGGCCCATAGTAGGTAGGAAATGGAATAAGACAGAAAAGTAGTGTTTTAACCTGTCAGGGGGGTTGAATTTTGTAGTAGTTTCAGATTTTTCTTATTATTAGACAAAGTGAAATGAAAATCCTAGCTTCATTGCTAACTTGGCATTTATTTAAATAACTGATATGTTTTTTTATACTGATGTTATTTATTATTATCATTGGTTGGATAGCGTAATATTAATGTTAATAATCACTGACAATGTTACTGATGGCATTGGGTGGCATAAATAGATACATTGTAGCACTGAACTGCAATACAAAATATATTCATGGCATATACAGTTAATTAAAAGATAGAACACTTTATATGAAATATAATAAAACATCATTTACAAACATCCATAAATCTATAATCTAGTTTTACCATCGCTTAATCCTGTTTAGGGTCATGGTGGGACACACACTGGTTAAATACACTAAACATCTGAACAGGTCGCCAGTCTGTTGCAGACACACACAAATACACACACAGAGTACAATATTAGTATCTCTAATTGAACTGCATGTATCTGGATTGTGGAAGGAAATCCACATAGATAAAGAGAGAACCTGCAAACTCCACACAGAAATCCCCAGATTTCCTTTCCCTAGAATCAATCCCAGGATGTCTTGCTATGAGGTAATAAACCACAATGTGCCATACAAAGAGTAAAATAAAAGTGTTGTACTTATATAATCTATAGCGAGGCTTATACATGTAGGATAGAAAACAGTATCAGTTATGTTATATGGTCTCCTCTGGCAACAGCCAAGCATGGTTCAACATCCTTCAAAATATTAGGTCTGGTACCACACTAATTTTTAAAACTTGTTTGTGCTGTAATTGAAATAGTGCATAAAATTAAGATACCTTATAAGTCTGTGCTTATTGTCATTTATTCATAGAATTCAGAGAACATAAGAACATAAATAGTTAAATGTTAGTTGACATGAGATTCTTATTCCTGCTCAAAATCCAGTATTTGCCCAACAGATGTGACTGACATTGCCCTCTTTACATCAGGGTTAATATAAAGCAGAACTATCATCCTAAGTTTTTCTTTTAGGGCCTCCACAAAGCTTGGGGGGGATAAAATTTGAGCTAGTGTGAGAGGTTATTAAATACCAAACTAAAATGAAAAATTTCATCTACCTTAGTCTAACCCATATTATGTGGCATCAAGTAGAGGTAAAGATAAAAAGCAGACAAAAATGACCACCTTAGCTTAATTCAATAAACAACCAAATACACATGTTAAGTATTTGAAGAATTAGATATAATAACACTTTTGGTCATAAAGCTGGTTGGCCTTTGGATAGGATTATTTTACTGGCCTTCGTAGTGTGTTTCAGAAAAAGAAATCTCATTTATGAAGACATTTAGAGGAACATTGCTCGGTTTATGCTTAGCAGTCTCCCGAATAAGCTTTAATACTGCACACGTTTATTATTTGGCTAATAAACATCCAGCCACATTTGGCTAATAAAAACTTTATCCAGCCACATGTACCTGAACCATCTAAACTTGCCTCAGTCAGGCATAATTACTGTTACTGGGCGGTAGTAGACGACGAAATGTAGCAAACATAGTAGCTTATACAGTGTAAAACTGTCTTGAGTTGTAACACTAACTCTGCTGTTTTTGCATTACCGGCACAAGAACTTTTCATCACGAGCTCACACAAGATCCATCTATGTTCTAGAAAAAGAAATAATTGGGTTATTCCTGGTACCGTAAGGTGGTTCCATGGTTAGCAGTATTACCTCAATCCCAACCCCAAGACTTTGTGTGCGGATTTTATCTGTTCTCTACATGTCTGGATGGGTTTTCTCTGACAGTCAAAAAAGATGCAGTAAGGTAATTGGAGACATTGAATTGCCCAACAGGTTTATAGCTACTAGAATGCATAAATCGATGCACTGTTAAAGATTGTAGTGCTAGTCACAAGTCCAGATAAATAGGAAGGGATATGGTGTAAAATTATGCAAGAAGGATGATTAGTTGACATGCTAGCATGTTGTGCCACCTCATCTAATTGCTTTGAATTGCATCATGCTGTGATAGCTTAGTAAGTGAAATTGGATGTAATTGCTGTCTGATCTGACTTATTAATATCTGATTTATTAGAATCCTCACTACTGATGCAACCACCTATGTAAACAGTAAGACAGTTCATTGGGTTTTTAAACACACCCATACAGTAATTACAGCTTAATTTGCTACCATTGGCTTGTTGTCGTCTCAAGGGAATGTGGTCTTCAACTGAGATAAGATGATTTATTGACATTTGCTGGACATTAAAAAGGGAGTATATGCAGGAAGTGTCTAATCAAAACTATGTAGCTTAAAGTCAGCTATCAAACAGTAAGGCTGTTATAATCTGCAAGGCTAAAGGGGAAGATCTTTGTGCTCACAGTATTTAAGTTCAAGTCTGTTTACAGATCGAAGGAGGGGGGGGGAGGTCCAGGAAGCACCTAACTGCATTTTCACTATCTTTTTTAACTACTTAGATAAGTAACCAACAGATTTTGTGCAGACGCTGAACACTTCAGATCATTTTGGAAGTGCCCATCCACAATGTTTAGTAACTTTTTTACTTTTTACTCTAATAAGTTTTTTATAAAACAAAACACAAACAAACAATAAATGTCTGATGACATTGTAGTTACAAAAATCGATATATCCTATCATAACTCCATTCTATGCTTACCATCAATGATAACTTTATTGGCAACCAACAAAATGTGCCACTGTATCTGTACAAATTTGTACTTGTTCTGCTTAAACACTTCTTTATTAGGGGCCAAAATACCTCAATGAGGGGTCATAGGGCCAGAACAAAAAACTTTTTTAAACAAAAAGAAGTTTTTAAAAAACTTTGGTAAAGGCAGGTGTCGTGAATGCTTTCATAGGAAAACTAGTCTCACTAATCACTTTTAACTATTTACAAAACATGAATTAAATTATAAGGAGACCCTGAAAATTGTTCGCTCTGCATATTACGCTGGTGATTGAGTTGATAAAGCTATTGAAAATGAGACCTAGATTTCAGACTAACACACATTTTCTTCTCTTTGCTGCCAAACACAACTTCAGGTTTTGTTCTTATTTAACTAAAGTAAGTTTGGGCTCAGCTGTCAATAGTGAAAATAACTCTGATCCTTCAGAGGATAGTGTCTGAAACAGTTTAGAACGGTTTCTGAAAGTACTTTTTTGTGATCTACAATATCATAGGCTGAGCTCCAGCAAAACCTAGACTGATATATTTCCTGTGTCAGAATTCAGCCGTATATCATTTTCATCATCAGACTGAAACTTGTCAGAATAATCAATGAAATTGAAAAGTTGCTGACGACTGAAGACAACTTTCTCAACGAGCTTAACGGTTGGTGTTTTAAGTGAATTTGGGAAAATTCCTGATACTAGCAAGCTATTTACTATTTGTTTCAAGTCAGCATTGACCCTGCTCCCATGGTATTTTGTGGCTCTGTCAATTGTGAATCCATAGCTAAAATTATCTATCTTTTACCACAGGTTCTTATAGGTTACAGAGAACTTTCCAGCAATTAGCTGCAGGCAGTTTTCCATAAACCAATTCTTAAGGACTTTGATGCCGGCACTATATGCACTGCTTGGTAATAATAAAGGGTCAGCACTAATGTAAATGTCATCTGAATAACAATGAAAGTTTGCCTCTGCCTCCTGGTAATTTCTCCAAGAGTAATGATATAAATAATCGATAATAGCGGTCCGAGGCTAGAGCCTTGAGGAACACCATGATGGACACAAACAGTCGGGGATGCTAATGCTAGCCTTCTCAGTGTAGTGGCGTTGTTAGATCTAACTATGACTTTAACTCTTAATCATGACATGTTCAACTAAACACTGACCTCACATAGAATCACAGACTCCAACCTCTCTTGTTTAAAGTCAAATTTAATAAACAGACAACAATGTGTTGCAATTAGTACACACAAATCCTCTACTGTTCCTGTCCATCATGGTGTTCCTCAAGGTTCTAGCCTTGGCCTGCTATTATTGATTATTTATATCATTACACTTGGAGAAATTACCAGGAGGCAGAGGCAAACGTTCATTGTTATTCAGATGACATTTACATTTACATTAGTGCTGACCATTTATTATTACCAAGCAGGGCATATAGTGCCTGTATCAAAGTTCATAAGAATTGGTTTATGGAAAACTGCCTGAAGCTAAATGCTGGAAAATACTTTTAGTTGGCTTTAAAACCAGGATATTAATTCTTAATTCTTAATTCTTAATTTCAGGCCATCAGAAATTTCATTGTGTTATTTGACTCCAAGCTTTCCTTTTAACCACAGATTAGATCAGTAACAAAATCATCCTGCAACTCTACTCTACCATCTACAATACATTTAGGAACCTACTGCCAGGGTTCTAAAATCATTTTGCTCATATCCCTCCCTCGTGATTTTATTTCAAAATAATTTTCATAACATACAACACTCTTCATGGCCTTGCACCTCTGTACATCAGCAATCTTATTCTATCATATCGCCCATCATGCTCTCTCAGATCCTCCAATTTTGGCCTCCGAATAAGACTGAAAACTGTAAATAGCTGATCTTTTAGTTTTGCTCACCTTCACCTATGGAAATCTCTACCTCTATCCTTCATGACTGTTGATCTCTGTCCTCTTTCAATTCTTAATGGAAAGCATACCTGTTCTCCCTGCATTTTCACTGCTAGATATTGTGAATCTTTGTTGTGTTATGATTGTAATGCAGCCATATGTCCTTGAAATGCACTAAATAAATCGAAAGCATTAATATTATTATTATATGTATTGCAGCTAGAGTTATTGGCAGTTAAACGCCTATATTAAATTAATTTCCATATTCCGACAAAAGAACACCCGACTTTCTGCAATCTTGGCCTGGTCCCCAAATTAGGCAAACACGTTCTAGAGTACATTGCAAAAGGTTTACAATTAAACTCAGCTCTATAATTAAATAATTTAAGTGTATGAACTCATTATAAAGTCTATTATAGCCTGATTTGCCTATTTTAAAAGAAATGTCAAATTAAGCATGTTCTTTGCCAACTTCTCTAAAGAGCTCAGAAAAAGAGTTCCTTATACTCAGCACTGTGACGTTGACAGACGACTCCACCCAAAATCCTTAAAGCTTTTTTCCATCTAGACCTTTTTCTTTCTTAGCCATTAGTCTATTTATAGTTTATGACGTTCCTGTGAGTTGGCGCCAGTGATTTTAAAAAGCCATTCCTTTATATACAGTGTGCGAACTGAATTAAGAAAGCCAAAAGTGCTTTTGGAGAGAACTATTAGTTTACACACAGGGAAACAGTCATTGAAATACAAGATCTTTTACCCAAATGTTTAAGTTTTATGCTTACCAGGGCATGGTTGGTACCCAACAGCTGGTGTGAAAGAACAAGTACCCATTTATTTCTTTTTTTTTGTTAAAAAAAGATAGCTTGTTGTGTCTGTTGACTAATTTACTTTGTGGTGTGATTCTGCTCAGCATCAGACTGATGAATAAATCAGGATGATTGGGTGTGTGAAATTGTTTACTTTCACTCAAGTTTGGCAAACCATGTTGGAACTTTGGAGTAACTCCCAGGTTTCTGGTGTTTGTCAGATCTATAAAGACACTGTTCTTTTACAGTTGTCCACAAACTAGAGAGGTAGTGCATACTTCACTAGACAAAACACAGCTTTATAAGGAAAACATCTCTTGAATTTGAAGACAATTTTGGATACATTTCTTCTTGATTTATGACTCTAGTTTACATGGTTTAAAAATCTGTTATACAGTATCCAGGCCCTATATTAAAAATTATAATGTTAACATAACTGACTTTAACAATGCTAAAAGGTTTACTAAAACCCCATCGTTAAAAAATGGTCTATTTTTTTAGACAAATGGATTTATCAAACACTTTAGCTCAAGCTTTTGTAACATATATTCAAAATCTCGCCACTTTGTTCTGATCAGAGCTGCAATGGGTCTAACTAACTTTGGGAAAGACATGGTCACCGGTCCATCACAGCGTGCACATGGTATATATAATATATTATATATATTAAGTAGGTATGTAGGTAGGTAGAAATAATTTTCTTTTGTTCTTTTTAATCATTTCAAAAGCTTGTGCCTATACAAACTACAGGACAAAATCGGTCACACAGTATATAAGTGACACCCCAGGCATTATGTCTAGAAACCAATATTACTCGAGCCATAATGCAGTTATGTGTTAGGGGAATGTTTATGTTAGCTTGGGCTTACAAAATATAGCCTGTGTGTGCTGTGTATATTTCTCTTGTGTATTTCTCAGCAGGTTAAATGCCTAAGTGTGCTATACATCATTCAGATTTAAGACCTGTGCAAATAGGCACTTGACAATTTCCTTGCACTGCTCAAAATTATGTTGTTATTTCATATATTAGTTCATGATATATGATCATGTGGGTGTAAGCAAAAATAATGGTTGTTGACTTTTAAGAAAAAAATATATATAATATAATAAAATATATGTATTTATATATATATATAATATTATAAGAAAAAATATATCATATATGGGCGGCACGGTGGCTGAGTGGTTAGCACTGTCGCCTCACAGCGAGAAGTCCTGGGTTCGATCCCCGGTTTGGGCTGGGGACTTTCTGTGCGGAAGTTTGCATGTTCTCCCCGTGTCAGCGTGGGTTTCCTCCGGGAACTCCGGTTTC
>JAOTRQ010069338.1:0-12595 GCA_028565875.1 Hoplisoma paleatum
CTGGATTAAGAGTTATTATTCTCACTATACTGAAATTACACACACACACACACACACACACACACACACACACACACACACACACACACACACACACACTGCACATTATTTAACCAGTTAAACAAGCTTGAAGGCCTGAAGTCTGTGTATAAAAGGTCCTCTGTAGGTTCTGTCCGTCTGTCCATCCACCCATTGAAAAGTAAATGTATTTATTCTTTATAATATTTTAATGTATTTATTATTTATTTTCTCTTTTATACTGCAGAATATCCGGAGTGTCGCGAGCTGACTTGTGCGAGCGGCGCCTGTTATAACACGAGTCAACGCTGTGACCAGGTTCTGAACTGTCGAGACGGATCTGATGAAGTCAACTGCAGTACGTCACATTAACACCCACCTGAGTGACACCTGAGAAAAGCTCGGGAACGTTTCCACGACACCACGGTAACCAGCAACCTCGCTGTTTGTTTTTTTCCGGCAGCACGGCGGTGCAGTAGCACGCAGTTCCAGTGCAGTAACGGAGTTTGTGTTCCGCGCGGTTACTTGTGTGACCATGACGACGACTGTGGCGATGGAAGTGACGAACAGAACTGCAGTGAGTAACTTTATCACAGAGGTGGAGCGAGTATTAAAATATCATCCATCCGTCTGTCCAGCCATCCGTCCGTCCATCATATAGTGTTACCAGCGCCTAATCGTATTCAATGGTCCCGGCGGGACACACTGGACTGAGTGAATACATTAAACACCCAAACGGTTCACGTTGCCTCTTGCTGGGAGACACACAGAAGAATTTCAGTATCTCTAATGAACCTGACTGCATGTCTTTGGACCGTGTGTGGAGCACCTGGATGACCTGGATACTCATGGAGAAGTTTACCGCGTTGACTTACTCGAACTCAGGACCTCTTGCTGTCCGGAAAGCAGTTCTGAACATGTCCATGCGGTGTCTGTATGTGTTTTCTACTGGGGCTGGGGTTTCCTCCCACAGTCCAAAGACCTGTTCCGGTGTTTAGTGTATCGACCCAGTGTGTATCTCGCTGTGACTCTAAATTGGACTAAGCGCTGGTGATGGATGGATGGATGTCGTCACAGATGTCGTTAAAAACATTTCATCATGTAATATTATGATGTCACTACTTTTTGTGATGTCATAATATTACAAACACTTTTATAAATAAGTAAAGTTAAAAGGTAAACACATATTAGTGAGTAAAAATTTAAAGTACAGGTTGTGAACAGTACATTGTTGTCATCACGATCAATTTTGTTTGTGTGTGTGTGTCTTTCTGTGGTGTCCCCCCCCCCCCCCCACACACACACACACACACACTCACACACACAGCTTACCCCACGTGCAGAGGCTCGTACTTCACCTGCCCCAGCGGGCGCTGTATCCACCAGGTGTGGTTGTGTGATGGCGAGGACGACTGTGGAGATAACGCTGATGAGCGAGGTTGTGGTATGTGCACATGACTTTCTTATCGATTTGCTAGACTCGCTTCTGGGTCCATTTACACACTCCTTTATACCTTCTGCATGTCAGTCCATCCAGTCTGTGAAACCCCCTTTCGTACCCCACGTCTGTCTGTCTGTCCTGGACCGGACGCATCACATACTGTACCGCCATCCTAATTACCCTGGCTGATAATCTTTTCTGTGACTTCTGTGCATTTATGTCGACCGTTTTGGACGTAAAAGTCAATAGCGCCCTCTTGCTCTTAAACCGAGAATAAATGACTTATTAATGATTTTGTGTTGTAGATCACATCCAACGTGAGTGTTCACCGGGTGAATGGTCGTGTCCCTCTTCCGGGATCTGCATCCTCACCGAGCATCTGTGTGACGGGACGTCTCACTGTCCCGACGGTGAGGACGAGAACAACGCCACCGCTGGACGGAACTGCAGTAAGTCGGCGCAGTCGTGTTTCATTGTGAATCGTTTTCATGCGTAACAACATTTTTAAGTTGTTATGGAGATGAATTATGATGTTTTAGGTATCGGCCGGTGTGCGTCTCTGAGCTGTGAGCATCGTTGTGTGGTCTCTCCTGAGGGGGGGACGTGTACCTGTCCCGCCGGCTACATGGTCAACAGCAACGACAGCCGCAGTTGCATCGGTAAGGTCTAGATTTTTTTTAACACAATCATACATATAACGTCTTATAAGGCGTCGCTCGAACCCTCACTCAGACAGACAGCCAGGCAGTGAGACGGCTCACTCAGGTTTGTGAACACACACCTATAGACGGCATGTGTGGTCGCACTTCCTGTCTGGAAGGGACTCGGAAAACAAACCGACTTAATAAAGCAGCTTTTGATTTATTAAGTCACTGGAACGACGTTGTAACCATGGAAACATAGAAACTGTCACTAGGCACTCTCATCCTTGACTATATCATATGATGAAGTGTTGGTGGTTAGGGTATATAGTCCGATTCTTATTGTCCTGTATGATGTTTACGTGATGTGTGTGTGTGTGTGTGTGTGTGTTTTGTATGCTGTAGACTACGATGACTGTCAGCTGTGGGGGGTGTGTGATCAGCTGTGTGAGGATCGTGTCGGTACCCATCGATGCAGCTGTAAGGAGGGATACGTGCTGGAGCAACACAGATACTGCCGAGCGAATTCGTCCTGTGAGTGATCACCACGCTTTCAACCACAGAAATCAAACCAGATCATGGATGAACTTGTTTTATTATTATATTATTAATATCGTCTTTTTAGTGACACATTTGTTGACCGGTGACCAGAGTAGGTAAAGTAAAGGGAGTTAAAATCTCTGATGTTGACCGCTCTTTCAGCCGGTGCTGCATCGTTACTGTTTTCTAACGGAAGAGACTTGATGGTGGGAGATCTCCACGGTCACAGCTCTCGCATCCTGGTCCAGTCCCACAACAGAGGCGCCGTCGTGGGCGTTGATTTTCACTACCAGCTGCAGAGAATCTTCTGGACCGATACGGTTCAGAACAAGGTGAGGAACGTACACCATCCAATCTTATTTGTCTGGGATTATCGTCGTCGTGGCGTCTTCTTATTTTGGTCATACAGCCAGTTTACAGAGAGTTATTATTTATTATTAAAAAAAATTATTGAATTTTATTTGTCATTATATACAGATGTTCAGAACAATGAAATGTTTCTCTTCGCATATCCCAAATTGTGGGTCAGAGTTTAGGATCAGCCAACGTACGGCGCCCCCTGGAGTACACAGGGTTAAGGGTCTTGCTCAAGGACCCAGCAGTGGCCGTGTAGCAGAGCCTGGACTTGAAGCCCCAACCATTGGGTTTACAGCCCAACGCTCTACCCACTAGGCTACACTGTCCCTGCCACTGTTGCCATGACCACCTCCACCGCCCGAATAGTAGAAGTAGATGCACTCAGTAAGTTGACCTGTAGAAGGACGGCGTTTCCTGTAGACACTGGTGATTCTGTACCGACGCTCGAGCTCCTTGTTGGCTCCAGGGTCTCAGTGACCGGATCCGATCTATCTGGAAGCGCCGTCGTCCTGCGTTCTAACTCCTGGCTGAGTTTCTGATGTGCGTGCATATTTCGGCTCGATCTGGTGTAACCCGAGATGGTACTAAGTGGCCGTGCCGTGCGCCGTTTGCATCCTGTCTGTTTTTGACATTCCTCCACGGACTTAAAGGGCTTTGTTTTAGGCTCTTGGCATCTCCTTGGGTTTAACCTCTTTTACAGACCAGAACCTGAGTGGGGGTTGGGGGCTAGGTATTTCAGATTAGGACCCCGACGTTATGGAATGACAGCAGGCTCCGGATCAGACGTCCACCACAGCTTATGTTTCGTACTCGGTACCACATCTGGGTCTGGTTTCCCCCGCAAAAAAGAGCGAGGCCGGCAAAGAGCACCGGTGCCCTCCTGACTGTTGTTTTCCGTGCCAAGTGGCCCAACCTGAGAACGCCAGGTAGCATCTTGAGATCGGTCGAAGCATTGGGTTTCACAGTACGACCGCCGTGGCACCCACTTTAAATGCTAGAGCGCAGATAAGCACGCCGGATGTGAGTGTGACACCATGTTTTTCTTGCCTAGGTGTTTTCCGTGGACATGGACGGCTCGAACCTGCACCTGATCCTGAACGTGTCTGTGGACTATCCTGAGAACGTGGCCGTGGACTGGATAAACAATAAACTCTATGTGGTGGAGGCCAGCGTCAACCGGATCGACGTGGTGGACCTCGATGGGAACAATCGTGTCACGCTCATCGCGGAGAACCTGGGGAATCCAAGAGGTCTGGCGCTGGATCCAACGGTCGGGTGAGTAGTCATTAAAACCTAAAAATCAATCAATAAGATGTCTGGCAAACTCGGGTTCCATGATCTTCTTGACTCACCTTCTCAATGGATTCTCATTGTACGTCCTGTTTGACCAGCGTCTCATTACAAAGTAACTTACAATTGCAACGTTGCACCATTTTTGAGAAATTCGGGGATCAAGGGCCTCACTCGGGGGCCCGACAGTGGCAACACGGTGGTTGTGAGGCTCAAACCACAACAGGCACTTTTCTGATTTGTAAGACTTCGCTGTCCCAGCGTGCATTAGTTGCAAGTTTACTCTCTGTGTGAGCTATCGAGTGTCAAGGGACGTCGCTCAAGGGCCCAACAGAAGCAAACTAGCATTAGCACGATTGCTAGTCATGTTTACACAATCAAAATCTGGTGCTAGTCTAACATCTCCCCCCTTTCTAAGATTAACTGTGAGGATAAAATGTTCACTTTGGGTGATATATCCCCCCCTCGTACCTCTCCGTATCTTCTCCCTTGTTAAGAGGATAAAGTGATGGAGTGAAGCTCGGATTCCTCATCTCCTTTAATCCGGAATCTTTTTGACCGATTCGCCCGCAGATGTTTCGGGTTCGACACCCCCCCCCCCCCCCCCCCCCCCGGTGAGGGGAGAGGGGGGTGAGGGGAGAGGGGGTTAATGAAAGCTCATAACTGATCCTGGATCAGATTCTAAGCTCGTCTTCGACACGCACCTCCGACTTTAAGCTCTGAGAAGTAATGAAAGTGGGTTTGGTGTTTTATTGGAATGTTAGATGAAGCCGACAGGATGAACAGACTACGTGTATGAAAACTTCATCTCTGTACACGGGATGAGACATGCAGCTCATTCTGGGCCCCACATACAATGTGGTTATTTATTACTGTGGGGCCCTCGAGAGCCCCGCGACTCCGGAGAAGGTTTCATGTGAGGTCACTGTTTAATTACTTTTGCAGGAATAAAAGAGACAGACAGTTAAACAGACAGACAGTTAAACAGACAGACAGTTAAACAGACAGACAGTTAAACAGACAAATAGACAGTTAAACAGACAGACACAAACAGTCAGACAGACAGTTAAATAGACAGTTAAACAGACAAACAGACAGTTAAACAGACAGTTAAACAGTTAAACAGACACAGTTAAACTGTTAGACACTTAAACAGACAGACACAAACAGTCAAACAGACAGGTAAACCGACATTTAAACAGACAGACAGTTAAACAGACAGACACTTAAACCGACAGACGCAAACAGACAGACAGTTAAACAGACAAACAGACACTTAGACAGACACAAACAGTCAGACAGACAGTTATATAGACAAACAGTTAAACACTCAGACAGATGAACAGACGGACGGACGGCGGTTTATTTTTCATGCCTGATGATGGCGCTCTAATTTAAGTCGTGTTTGCTTTAGGTATCTCTTCTTCTCCGACTGGGACACTCTGAACGGAGAACCCGGACTCGAGAGAGCCTTCATGGATGGAACCAACCGCTACGGCATCGTCAGGACCAAACTGGGCTGGCCTGCTGGGATCACGCTGGACCTCGAGGCCAAGCGCGTGTACTGGGTGGACAGTCGCTATGACTACATAGAGACCACCACTTATGATGGGATACACAGGTACGAACGGACCGTATCATCACGGACCCGCTGGAGAAGGATGCTGGGATTTAACTGAGCTGTGGTACAACGAGCAGTAATCTGAAGAACGTGGGTTCATACCTCAGTACTGCTGGGTTGGCACTGTTGGGCCCTTGAGCGACGCTCTCAGCGGTCCTCAGAGGGAGTGCGATATCAGATACGATTGAATTCAATGATGTTCGCAGACACACAACTACAACCGAACATCATATTGAGCCACTGAGGCTTCAGGGCCTCGACATGCAACAAGCTAATGTCCCCACAAGTCTAGTAATACCTAACAAACAGCACTTTATGGGGACCCCCTGGTGGTCCACGCTAGTTTGAAGGCTGTTTAACAAAATTGAAAGTTCAATTTAGAAATCTAAAAGTGTGAGAAGATTAATGTTTGGTCACCACAACAGTGGTGAGTTTGAGGTTCGGGTACGGAAGTTCGGTTTAGTGTCAATGATCTACAGTTATTATAACGTAAATGGAAAGTCCCCACAAGGATAAGTAAACACACTCTGTGTCTGTGTGTTTGTGTGTATCACCGTGAGTGTGTGTTTGTGGTATTGTACACATTTATGAGGACCAAAAGATTTACATTTGGTTGCAGAGGTTGAGGTTTGGGTTCAGGTATAAATGATCTACAGTTATTATTAAGTGAATGGAAAGTCCCCACAATGATAGGTAAACATTGTGTGTGTGTGTGTGTGTGTGTGTGTGCGTGCTTTGGTCACCACTGATCTGAACTCTCAATGATCAAAGTGTGTATCATGATAAGTGTACGACCTCATTATTGTTGTAATAGTAAATAAATTATTATTATTATTAATATTAATATTGTGACCCCCCTGGGTGTGTGTGTGTGTGTTTCAGGAGAACGGTTGTACACGGCGGCGCTCTGATTCCTCACCCGTTCGGGATCAGTCTGTTCGAACACCAGGTCTATTACACCGACTGGACCAAGATGGCCGTGATGAAAGCCAACAAATACACCGACAACAGTCCACAGACACTCTACTCCACCTCGGCGACGCCGTACGGTGTGACTGTGGTTCACGCGTTCCGGCAGCCGTATGGTGAGCGCAATGAAATGTTCCACTAATAGTAATAAGTGTAGAGATCTTTATACATATTGTTAAAAAAATTAAAAATGACTTGTTATTATTGTCATACTAATAATTGTTAAAATATTGTTATTATTATAGTAATGAAATAATAATTATGGCTATTATTATTAGTAATGTCATTTTTATTGTTATTATTTATGTTATAAATTTTATTGAAATGTAGTTGTTAATATTTGAACTAATGTTTTTTTTATTATCAATGTTGTTGCTGTTATTTTTATTAATGTTATTTTTCTATTATTGTTTTTGTTGTCATTATTATTATTGTTATTATTACATGCATATTATTATTGTTGTTATTGCTACACAACAACTTGTGTGGCTTGTGTGTTGAACGTGTGTTATGTGTGTAACAGTCAGTAATCCGTGTGCCGTGAACCGCGGCGGTTGTGATCACATCTGTGTGCTGAGTCACAGGACCGATAATAACGGTCTCGGGTATCGATGCCGCTGCCGCCTCGGGTTCGATCTTCAAACTGATGGCAAGACGTGTGTGGGTACGAACACACAACAACACAACAACACTGTCGTTTAATACGGTAAATAACAACACTGTAGTGGTTCCTTATAGATCTGTCCTGGTATCATTGAGACAGACGCTACAGCCGAGTATTGTAGTACCTTCTGTTGCATGTCCAGGAGAGTGTGAGAGAGAGAGAGAGAGAGAGCAGTGATTTATCTCTCTACCTTCATAGATCCTCAGTTAACATTGAACTGAAATGTACAGACAAAAGACTGCGTTTAGTTATCATGCTGTATCGTTCAAGGTTTGTACTTGTTTTCTTTCTGGTCCTGTAGCCGTGAGGAAGTTCCTGCTCTTCTCCAGTGAGTTGGCGGTACGAGGGATCCCGTTTAACCTCTCCACCCAGGAGGACGTTATCCTGCCCGTCACCGGACCGCCGTCTTTCTTCGTTGGCGTGGACTTCAGTGCGCAGGACGATTCCATCTTCTTCTCCGACACGGCCAAGGACATCATCTACAAGCAGAAAGTCGACGGGACGGGTACGAGAGCTCACATCACATTATTACCGTTACCGGGGTAACCGTGGCCTGCCGGACTTGGACTTGGACAGTCGGATTCTGAGGGTTTTTTTAGAGCTCAGATGCAAAATTTGGCCTTAAAGTCTGATTATGTCGAGTACCTGGGATTCCACTGTTTACACCCCAAAATATAAATCAAATAAAAATAATAGAAAGTCATTTAAGTACAGAAACTTAATCCTAAACGAACATTTTCATTGGTCTAAATATTAATAAAATCTTTTGATGTTGGCAACAGTAGAACTTAAATCTTCATGTATATTTATTACAGTTTAGTATAATGCCATACAAATGAGTTATTTGTTTATTTGTTTGTTTGTTTGGTGTGCTAACGTCCCGTCGTTCTTACAGGACGAGAGGTTCTTGCAGCCAACCGTGTGGAAGGCGTGGAGGACCTGGCGTATGACTGGATATCAAAGAATCTGTACTGGACTGACCCGCGTTACAGGAGCATATCGGTCATGAAGGTAGCGGACCGGTCGAGGCGAGCTATCGTCCGCAACCTCAACAACCCCAGGTCCATCGTGGTGCATCCCATGTTCGGGTGAGTTGCTCTCATGTCGTCCGAAGCTCAGGAACGAGGCTCAGGGGGGCTTCGCTTTCATCTCGGGTCTCTGTTTCCTAAAAGTGTGAAAAAGCAGGAAGAATCTGACCGCCTGTATCCAGTCGCACCTACAGTAACACCGGAGTCACTCGGGCCAGTCACCGATTCTTCCCGCTTTTCAACCCGGAGCAGATAAAGAGACTCTTTATGCACCGCCTGGGGGGCATTTACAAAAGCTTCAAAGTGCCCAGAAGGCGAGATTAGTGCTGCATGAAGGGTGTTTGTGGTTCCTCTTAAATCCTCAGTGGTGAAGGCAGAAGCCTACAGAGACGGAGAATAAACTGTTTATATAAATATTAATCTTAACAATCGAAACATGTCTTCAGACTGTTAGTGGGTTTTATAACCAGAAGTTTCTAGTCGGCCTGCTACAGGAACATCGACTTAAGCCATCAAAAATATAATCTTATTAATAATCATTTTTATTTAGGCCGTTTTTGTGAGGAGATGTGAGACCAGCACATGTGTGTGTGTGTGTGTGTGTGTGTGTGTGGTGCAGGAAATCGTACTTATATTTTATTTTTATTTAAATCTATTCAGTTACTTCTAAGTCGTTTGATTACTCCTATGATAAATTTACTGTGTGTGTGTGTGTGTGTGTGTGTGTGTCAACACTGCCCCCTCACTATTTCCGGTGGTATTGCATGGTGGCCGTAATCGTAACCTTCGTGTGACTGTTAATGTACATGTGATTAGTTATGTAACACACACATACACACACATATACACACACACATACACAGATTTGACAGCTGAAGGCTCAGGGCCTGGCCCAGGGGCCCAGCAGTGACAACCTGGCAGTGCTTAGGGTCTAAACTACTGACCTTCTGCATACTTAAACTTTTTAGTTTGAGTCTTATTTTCATTGTTTGTAACGAGTCTTTCTAAGGTGTGTGTGTGTGTGTGTGCGTGCGTGCGTGCGTGCGTGCATGCGTGTGTGTGTGTGATTTGGACAGATTTCTTTTCTGGACTGATTGGTATCGTCCGGCGAAGATTATGCGCTCGTGGTGTGACGGCTCACATGCAGAGTCCATCGTGAACACTACGCTCGGGTGGCCGAACGGACTCGCCATCGACTGGAGGTGAGACAGACGAGGTTGTACCTCACATCCCAGCTAACAGCATGATGCTTAAAGAACGTTCCAGCAACGTTACATTTTGCTTAAGAGAAAGTCACATTTATAAACACTTTATTCTGTTGCTATGAACCCAAATCAAGGTCATGAAACGTTTATCGGACGTTCTACTAACGTTATAGTGAGAGCGTTCGCTCATAACTTTAAGAGAACTTTTACGTAACGCTGGTAGAAGTTGTGGGAACGTTTCCTGTTGGCTGGGATGATCCCAGAACAAATCCACCCTGGGTAACCTGATCACTCATAAGCACATGAATCTGATTTTATTTATTGTTGTTGTTTTTGTTTTTGTTGTTGTTTACCTCAGCGCCATGCGCTTGTACTGGGTCGATGCTTTTTTCGATAAGATCGAACACAGTAACTTCGATGGACAGAACAGACTGACGCTGGACCGCGTTACACACATCTCACACCCGTTCGGACTCACAATTTTTGAAGGTGGGTTCGTGTGTTCTGGAATTAAACGTTTGATTGTTGTTGCTGTTTTTGGTTTAGTTTCGTTTGTCTGGTTTACTTTTATTTGTTTGTTAGAGTGTATTTGCAAAACAAAACAAGAATTTATTTATTTACCTGACAAACGTGCAAAGAATTGACTTTTTAATGCAACACATTTTACTAATTGCATAGAATTTTTGTTTCTTGTTTGTTTGTTTAATGAACACTTTTCGTTTAATAAACTGGTTATTGTCTAACTGGTCCCCGGGTGCCGTGGCTATCCTAAAGGGGCTGCCCACTGTACCCGTGTGCTCACTGCTGCACTCTAGTGTGTATTCATGTGTGTTTCACTGCACTCTAGTGTGTATTACTGTGTGTTTCACTGCGCTATAGTGTGTATTCATGTGTGTTTTACTGTGTGTGTGTTACATGTTGAGGACTGAAGTCTCTCTGCTGCACTCTAGTGTGTATTACTGTGTGTTGTACTGCGTGTGTGTTACATGTTGAGGATGTGTGTCTCTCTGCTGCAGGTTTCGCGTATTTCACAGACTGGCGTCTGGAAGGAATCGTGCGGGTTCGAAAGACGGATGGAGGTGAGATGGTGGTGATCCGGCGCGGGATCAAACACATCATGCACGTCAAGTCATTCAACGCAGACGTACAGACCGGTGAGACGGGGGGGAGGGTATTATTTATTATTGTTATTTATTATTATTGTAAGTAGAACGTTGTGTTGTTTTACTTTGTGTGTAACAGTTTCTTCATGCTTTACTGATGTTAGTCATGTTTATGTTTTTATTGTCTGGTCGAAGATAAATCATGTAAATTGTTTAATTAATTGACCTCACACAGAGAGACACAGACACACACACATGCATGCACACACACACACACACATACACACACACACACACACAAACATACACACACACACACACACACACACACAGTCTGGAGACTGTACGGCATCATTTATTTAGTTATTAGGATTTTAACCACGGCGGTTTGGTGTTTTGCCTTGTCGCCTCACAGTAAGAAGTCCCAGGTTTCGATTCCCAAGTCGATTTTGCATGTTCTCCCCATGTCTGCATGCTTTTTTGGTATGTTTCCTCTGACAGTCCAAAAACTTGCAGTCATGTTAGTTGGAGATACTTAAATAGTTGTGTGTGTCTGCGTATGTGTGTATGTACTGTGTGTGTGTGTGTGTGTGTGTGTGTGTGTGTGTGTGTGTGTGTGTGTGTGAGAGAGAGAGAGAGAGAGAGAGAGAGAGAGAGAGAGAGACCTTGAATATAGAATTAAGCTCTGGTAACACTAGTTGATAGACGGATGGAGATTCATCAGTACACAACTTATATCGAATTTAGTATCACAATTTAGTATCTCCAAGTAACCTCACCTGCAAGCTTTTGGACTGTGGGAGGAACACGGAGCACCAGCAGGAAACCCACACGGACACTTACCCATGATCCCGCTCTATACATCATAAATGTTTACAGGCTGTTGTATATGATGCGTTCTTCATTATTGTCTCTGTATCAGGTTCCAACTTCTGTAACCGAGCATCGAATCCGAACGGCGACTGCAGTCACTTCTGTTTTCCCGTCCCTTACGCCCAGCGTGTGTGCGGGTGCCCGTACGGCATGAAGCTGGCGCCCAATCAGCAGACGTGCCTGGACGACCCGGTGAACGAGCCGCCGACGCCTCAGTGTGGCGCCAATTCCTTCCCCTGCTCCAACGGGAAGTGCGTTCCCAACGGCTACCAGTGCGACGGCGTGGACGACTGCCATGACAACAGCGACGAGGCGCACTGTGGAGCCAACAGTAACCATCATGCATCTCTGCCTTCATTAAGGGGGGGGGGGCGCTCGAACCCGCGTCTCATTCTGGCACTTCATCACTTGAACATGATTGTGATGGTTTGTGCTTCATTCAGCATTTAAGCGGCTCGTATCCATGACAGCAAACGTTCATTCATTCACGAGTCACATCGAACACACTTTATGGACCATTTCATCTCTGTCTGCTTGTTCTTTGGACTGTGGGAGGAAACCTGGAGGCCCCGGAGTAAACCCACCAAACCAGGGACTGGTTAGTAGACGTGGGGGTTGGGGGGTGCTTTCTGTGCTGAAGTTTGCATGTTCTCCCCCTCTGTGTGCATGGATTTACACCGGGAGCTCCGGGTTTCCTCCTACAGTCCAAAAACATGCAGGTAAGGTGAATTTGAAGATACGAAATTACTTATGAGTGTGTTGGATGTGACTGTGTGTGTGTGTGTGTGTTTGTGTGTGTGTGTGTGTGTGTGTGTGTGTGTGTGTGTGTGTGTGTGTGTGTGTGT
>JAOTRQ010069349.1:0-12595 GCA_028565875.1 Hoplisoma paleatum
GTGTGTGTGTGTGTGTGTGTGTGTGTGTGTGTGTGTGTGTGTGTGTGTGTGTGTGTGTGTTTGTGTGTGTGTGTGCACGTATGTTTATGTAAAGTACTCTACAGTGTATTGTTTATTATGGTGATGTTTGGTCTATAAGATTAAAGGGAAAACATACTTGGATTATAACAAAAAAGCTACTTTAGACAGGTAAAAAGGTTTGAGAGGTCTGGCATGAATTAATTGTCTTTTTTATACAATTTAGCATTTTTTTAATGTTACTTTCAATCATTTGATTTAGGAACCAATTCATTGTACGTAATAACCATTGTAATAACAAATTTGTAAGTCAAGAGTCCACTGTGGAGTTATTATTACCTTTTAGTAAAGTATGTATATATAAAGTATGCATAATGCAATCTTTAAAGAGATAAAGCTATAATTTTGTATCTGTACAAGCAACAAATGTACCTGTGTAGATTTATGGGACATGTTAGATGTAAATGTGAGGTGTGCAGATCACCTGATTTTTACTCCTGCAGCTGGTGTTAGGAGGAACGAAGGCTTTAACAGTCATACACTTTTGGTTGGGACTCCAGAGCCACGTGTTCTTCTCCTCTCCTCTACTGCACTTCTTCTTAGTTGTACATCTAAAAAGAAAAAGTATTCAAATAATAGAGAACTTTCAACTGTACACGAACCAGACTAAAGCTTCACTCCAGCAAAAACAAAACAGGTTTTTTATTTATTTGGTACGAACACAAATGAAAACGGCCATGATGCTTTATTAAAAGTTTTATTAAAAGTTTTATCCGTTATTGTGTATGGTATCCACACTATTAAGTATCCTTATAATTTATTGACATGCAATTGTCCAAGATGAACAGTCGTTTATGCTGGTCAAATGAATATTCCAGCTAAAATAATTAAAATACTGCTCATAACTTAAGTGAACTTTTTTCATGGTGGTATGTACAATGCCTTGCAAAAATACCTCCCCCCCTTTCTAACTTCCCGCCTTATTTCACATTACGTTAACAAACTAGAATCTATGAAATTAGGCTTTAGTGTGGTAGACAAAATTGCTATAATGTTTTTAAACCTTAAAATAGTGATGACTTTGTTTTTAAGGTACTGGGCTAGAGACCAGAAAGTTGCTGGTTCAAGCCCCACTAACACCAAATTGACAATTGCTCAAAATGGTGTTCCATTGTAATAATATGTCGCTTTGGATGAAGGTATCTGCAAAATGCTGAGAATGTAAATAAATAAATATCCAAAAGTGTAATGTTCATATATATTCATAACTCTATTCTATGATACACCAACATAAACTCCAGTGAGATCAAAATAACTTCAGATGTCTACCAGTATGTAATTTATTCTTAGTATCACTACAGCTGTTCTATAAGACCTTAGAGGTCTTCCAGAAAACATTAGTGATCAAACAGCATCATAAAAAACAAATAAACACAGCAGACATGTCAGTAATAACGCCATAGTCAAGTGTTAAATATAATAATTACTTGCCATTTTGTGTAGGTCTTTTACACAAAAATCCAATAACATGCATTTAATTTTGTGAGTGTAACATGAAAAAATGTGGGAAAGTTGAAGGCGGATAAATGCTTGTACAAGATACTGTACATTAAAACAGCTCAAGCACAAAATTATATTTCGTCAAATGTAGACTTTATAAACATTTGTAAGAAAATGAGTTATTTAAATGGAAATTGAGGCCCCAAAAGCCTTAAATAACACAAACAAAAACCTGAAGTATACAAATACGAGGACACTTCAAGATACAAGCACCTGTAAATACTGAGATGTTTGAAAGCAATTTAAGTAAATGCAAAATGTTATGGTAAATGAATCCAAAGCCGAAGTGGAAACATTACATAGTAAGCATATATTATTATATACATAAAGAATGTTTATATAAGTAAATCAGTTTTTTACAGAGCAAGGTCACAAAGTGCTCAGGTATATGATCTGTATACTCTAACAACAAATATAAAACCTCTGGAATTAAAACCAGCCCAAATATGGTTCACTCACAGCTCCATGACTGATTGGCAAGAAAGATAGATTTATCCACCTTTCTCTTTCACAAACAACTGTGTTCATTTGCAAGATGAATTTGTACATAATCGTTCCTTGTGTAGACCTTTTTTCGGTTTGTGGTCTGCTTTGCCGCAATGTCTGTGTTGGCGTTAGAAATCAGAAGATTGAGTACTTCGATGGCATGGGATCAGATATCCTTGATGTTTTACAAAGCCGTGTGAACACTGGTCAAGTCTGCATTGTAAAATTCCAACAAAATTCTCAGGATGTTTACTTACTTGCCCTCCAGTACACACCAGCCACAGTATGGATCTCGCTGACTCATACAGGACATGCAGTCTTTCTTCTGCTCACACGTCTGCACTGGGACTTTAGTGACCTGGTCAAGATTTAGTAGTTTTAGGTGTAAAAGCTTATAATTTAATATTAAAGTTAATATTAAACATTAACACGAGAACACTAACGTATAATTAACCTGGTTTAAAGCACCTGACTTAAACACACAAAAAGTAAACGGGTAAATTCCACTAACACCGGATCAAAATCACTCGAACCCATGCCTCTTGAAAAAAACAACACAGACAAAACCGTTAATAACATCAATGAGTCCTGAAGATCACCCAGCATTATTGTTCTAGGATTACAGGTGATATGGTAGAATGGAGTATTTATTCTCATTCAAAAAGCAGTATTACACTGGGGTAGTTTTAATGTGTTGTATTGCACCTATTTGCCATATTTTTGGTCACACGCACACCTCCAAAATATTCTAACTACACATCGTGACGACACAGACAGCAAACAGCATGCACGCTTAGTAGTAGTTAATGTCCTTCACTTTCTGTGTACGGTGATGCCTTGATGTTTACTAAGATTCATTTATGATCAAACATTGACATTTCTCACTCGTGGCTAAAACTAGAGGGTAAACACATTCATGACTGAACCCTCAAAAACGCGACGCTCTCTGATGTTATGGTGGTGAATTACTTTCCAGTGCATACGATCTCAACATTATACTATGAAACTAGATTTTTAGAATGTTCAGCACTTTTTATGTTTTTATACTTGTGGGTAAACTACATTATCCAATATAAGATAAAAAATTCTCTAGGTCACCTTTAAGAAAAATAATTTAATCAGAGGCTTATAAAGACGATCCTGCAACAAGCAAATGGTTTATTTGTGGACTGGTGAAAGTTTATGACTCCAAACCCTGATACGATCTTTATCTTTAAGACTTTGTCCAAGCTTAAGAATGCGCCATGTCACAAAGAATAAATCATTTCCAACTAGATTAGATGTTGATGTATTTCAATGCCATCTACAAACACCATAATACTGAATACTATAAAATAAGGAACAATAATATAAATATAAAAATGGCAATTACAAATAAGAGACACATTCTGTCTACATGGACCAAAAAAATTGATCAACTTCCCATGCAACAGGCCTGTTACAGTTTCTGGAATTGCTGAATGTGGAGCATTTCCCTTAGTTTGTAGTGCAAATTATCTCTCTGATGAGTTAAAATAAGCAGGTCTTATTAACTAACCTTTTTGGCAGTAGTGACGTACAGATAATTCATGCTGGAATCAAAAAACATGTTTTTGTTGACCGGACCCTCAGTACCTTCTCCGGGAATCTTGCCATAAGCATCAGAATGACCCATCAAATGCACCTGAAAAGTGTCAAAAAAAAAATCAGTATAGTGGGTAACACTATAAAATGAAATGGTCTATGAAATAGAAAACAATGTTTTTACCTTTACCAACAGTTTACTTAGATGTTTTACCTAAATTATATTTCCATGAAACAAGTACTCATTTCTGATCTAATAGAGACCACCTACACTTGATTATACAAAATATTGATCCACCAAACTACAAGTCCAACTACAAATATCATGAAACTGCAATTAAGCCAAATCAAGAAATGCAAGTGTCCAAAGCATTTAGTAACAACGGCTTTATGCTAAATCAGTTTCCTGACTCCACAATCTGTGGAAATAAGACCAAAGACCACAGGTGCAACAATTTACTTGTCAAACCACAAATATTTTTGTTCTCATAAAAAAATGACAAAAAACAACATTTTTTCTTTTAAAAAAACATCAAATTTCAATTTCCTGATACACTCCTCACATTCAGACGTATCTCAATCATTTAGTATATCATCAAAAAGTTGATTTATTTCCGTAATGCAATACAAAAAGTGAAGTGCACTTACAGTAATACATAGATGTATCAAACAGAGTGATCTAAGTATTTATTTCTGTTAATGATTATAGCTTATAGCCAATGAAAGCCCAAAAGCCATTATGTCAGAAAATGAGAAGAACACAGCTCAATCGTGGTTTCCAGATTGAAGTCAATCGGTCTGTGTTTCTACTCTCAGAGACCCCCAAGCTCTTCTTGGATGGATGAAACACGTTCGTTTCCACCAGTGTCGCCAATTTTCTTTTTGTTTTCATGTACTGAACCAGGAAGTTTTTTATCCAGATCTTATTACAAATACTTTTTTCTTCTCTTATAGCAGTAACAATCTCCCTGCATGTTTGCTGCAGCATGTGTGTGTGTGTGTGTGTTTATTAACTCGCGGTATCATATAAATAGGTGTGTGTGTGTGTGTGTGTTAAATGTAAGGGTAATCAACATCAAATTCTATAGAGATCCTGTGTTTGAGATCCCAATTTCTGCAGTAAACTAAAAGCAAAGTAAATAAAGTAAATGACAATCAGTGCTATATTTACCACAGAGAATTTTTTTTTATTACCTTAAACACTTCCCCTTGCTGGGTGCCTAAAAAAGCCACGGTGTGTGTGTTCTCCTTCGTCACAGCCACTGATGTCAGATTGCTTTGCCTGAAATACAATGGGCTGGTGCTCAAAGCAGACTCCGGATTACTGGCCAGAGGAGATGGTAGGAATTCAGCTCCACAAGGGTTTTGCTGTAACACAAAGTGCGGTTACTTAAAGCCAAAGTGTGATGAAAAAGAAACATCGACATTAAAAAGTGGGAAATGTTTCCTGTAATGACTTTTATTGGAATGTGTTGAAGGTTCTTAGCTGACACATGGCGCATTAGTATCGCTAGATAAATAGTATGTGTTGGATTAATCCTTTAAATATAGATTCACACAGTTTCAAAGAACTAAGACAATTTACATACGTTTTTTTAAATATTTACCTACTGTGGACACAACTTAGTTTGAGGACACCTCTAAAGTCATATAAAAATATTTAGGAAAATGACAAAATTAAATAAACACTTACATCCGTTGAAAACCTCTGTGTACATAACTTTTCAGCTTTAGGTGATGTGTATGGTGACACTGCTTTCGTATTTTCACCATTATAGCACGATTTGATGACCTCCTCTATCCCACGGTTGATGCTACTCAGTGGATAGGCACAAAGAGCCGAGTTTAATCCCCCATCGTTTCTAAACACAGCAAAAAGGACCTTCTCGTCTTCTCTTAACTCCACGCCGGAGCTGAGGTTTTTGAGGAGAGCCCGTCCTGGATTGGCAAGGTACGCAGCCTGTACCTTATGGAAGATGTTCTTTCCGTCTATGCTACAGTTGAGCTGAAGCTCTGTGTATGAAAAGTAGTTCAGATCGTTCTCACACAGTCGAGCAATGAAGGTGAAATTGTGAGTGTCGGCGTTTCCCAGCATCCGAGAGAACAAGAAGTAGATGTGATTATTCTCCTTGAAAGAATAGCGGAAGTCATGCAAGTAGGGCATTTTTGATGGACCGACCTGCACGATGGATGATTCGACCACATTCTCAAAAATGTCAAAGTCACCATGCTGTTCCAGCAGGCGTGTGCTCACTAGTTTCAAGCTCTCGGAAGAAGCATAGCCCTGACCCACCAAGAAGACACTTAAGTTTTTATTATTTCGATTGATGCTTGAGATCACACCCACCACTGAGACATTGGACCGGGATGCCACATATGACTTCTCACCTTTAGAGTCACTGAAATACAAGATTTGCTCAACATTACTCAGATTGACCAGTGAGCAAATACCGCGGTAGATGCTGCCGCACACCACCAGTGAGCCGTTAGCTGGGTTAACCAGCAGCAGCTTGTTAATATTGTCCATCTCCTTTGCTTCAGTGCAGAGTGCTGTGATTGGAGGAGTGCAATTTGGGCTGTCTTTTTTAGGGCCTGTAACCGCTACACTTTCTTCTTTCAGATTAGAGTCTAGCTGGTAGATGTGGTTGACAGCACCCAGGTAGAGTCGGCCCGTGCGTGGATCCTGGGCCACAGAATTAATGATGGTACTGGAAGAAAACTGGGTGCGGGACTGATCACACTGAAAGCTGGCGACAAACAGTAGAATCAGGAGTGTTGCCAGGCACCACTTTGCCATTTCTAAAAGTAAAAAAATTGTATTTATTAGTCAGAAGCAAAGAAATTAAAGAAACATTTGCATTAAAGTTGATTTTGTTTTGCAATACAGTAAACTGTAAAAATAACAGTAATAGTTTATATTATATATGTAACAATGCATGAGAGTTTTATGTGAATTGTATTATATGTGTAAATGGGTCCTGCACGCTACACTTCACCAGCTTAACGTCAATGGTGCTATAGGTCTGTATCAGCCACACAGACTTGAAATAAACATGGTTTTGCATCATTTGGACCTACTTCTGAAATAAAATGGCATTAATTATTTAGACAAACAAAAGTGACCACAGTGGGAGTTATGTTCTATTTAAAAAAATAAACAATAATAATTTGTCTTTAGTTTTATTTAGTCTTTTTTATATCAAGTTGCATCGTGAGTGGAGCATATCATTGCATCCTTATTTATACATTTACAACATAAAACAATGATATAGATCCAGTAAAACCCCCAAGACCTAGTTCACACATACTGTGGTATTTAAAACTCAAGGTAACTCGATATATTTTTTGTTCACATGAAACCACAAAAAATGTGCTATTAGTCACATTCCATGGCCACATTGGCCAATCAGGAGCCTTAAAAAAGTAAAATAGTTCTACGGTGCATATAGACACATTTTAAATGCTTCACATTTCAATTATTAACAATCCACACACCACTATTTTTTTAATGCTTTTGTTGTTTAATAATTCATTAAAAGTAAGTTCAGAATACTGCAAATTTGAGATTGATTTATGAAATTAAATGATTTCATAAATAAATTCAAAAGAACTAAATACATATGTAAGCATGTAAATCAATTAGTCATTTCTAATCAACCAATTAGAAACGATAAAGATGAAAAATGGGCTGGTGGTCACTGGTTTAAGCCCAACTACCACCCAGTTGGCACTTATGGGCCCCCTCAATTGCTCAAAATGGTGTTCTGTTGTAATTGTAAGTCGTTTTGGATAAATACATCTGCTAAATGCTGAAAATGTAAATTGCTGTTAATTTAAACAACGGGAGATAACAGTGCATACTTCGACGTCAAACAAGAGTGATAACAACGCCTGGCTGACCTTCCAAGTTAAAAACTGCAAAAACAAGCAACACAAAATCTTCAGCCTAGAAGGCAATTTCAATAAAGGTTTGCCGTGAGCAAAAATATCGAATCACAACAAAAATGCTCAGAAAAAAATACTAGTGTATGTGTGTAGTAGACATAAGAAGGATATCAAACATCCTGTGTTAGGTTTAGCTCTGTTACCCAAAAGACATGTCTGGACATGTTTATCCTTTTCAGTAGGCTTATTCCATGACAAAGCGAACAAAAAGGAACAACAACGATTACGATTCAAGCTGCTCACGTGTGTCTGCTGCTCACAGATCGTCCCCTGATGTTTAAGCTACCGTGTATGACGAACAATGGTCTAGCTCGGAAATTTAGACATGCAAGTGAGGTGAACTAAAAATGACAGGTATCACTGTTTGAGGTGATGAAGTTGGTGTAGCCTGTCATTACTCACCCTCTCACGAGTTCATGTTCGGCGTTTTTACTTCAATCGAATGTCTCAGATATCTATAATAAAGCTTCTGGCACAACCACTGAATTCAACCATTTGTCGTCTACTTATTTGTTGACTGCGTTGCAGTAAGAATTTTAAACGGTCAATTTCAAAAGCTTAACATTATTATAGTCATTTGGTTTGGTTATTCTGACCAAATGAGTGACAAAGATTCATCTTATCTTTGTTTTTGTATATGCAGATTACAGTCAACTGCTGATTTTGGACCATGGGGATTAGCCATGGATCCATGGTGATGTAAATCTGTCTTGAGGGAAAACAGCGACGTCTGCATTCTGGTGGAATTTTACTACGTGATGGATTACATCTGTACATCCAGACGTTTCCTCTTAGCATAAAGGTGTTATCATTTTCAGACCTTTACATGATTCTAGAAATATTCCCGATATGCTGTTTGTTAATTGCCTAATCCTGAGCAGATGTGGCCTGGTGGTTAGAGAGCTTTGATCAGATAAAGTTGCTGGTTTAATTCCATCGAAAAAAAATAGATTTTATGGACTAGTCAAACATCCTAGAGGACAGTTGTAGTTATTAGAATTAAAATACAATTCCATTACTCCCTTTCTGTTACAAACCTGCAGTCGTAGCCTAGCATTTACCATACAGGACAAATATCCGAAAGGTCGCTGGTTCAACCCACACTGTTAAGCAAGACTTTCAGTTGCTTAGACAATATATGGTCACAGTACTGTAAATCACTTAGAATATGCGAATGCACACTTCACCTCTGTAGTGGCACCAGTGGAAATCGGGTATTAGCATAGTCTCACACAGTGAAAAGAACTTAAGAAAACATAGTGTACCAGCCTGTTTGAAAAGGTGTGCCATTCGGTCAAAGTCCACAGAGTGAGATTAGAATAAGGAGGCTTTGTTTCTACTTGCTCATTAAATAAAGCCAAAGGGCAGTGATCCATTCTGATGATTCAGTATTAGCCTTGTAAGTAAACCCATTCATACAATGTAGAGAATTCTTTATAAATGATTTGGCATGTGCAGCAGTTCCAATGAGGTTTTAAAGCTGTTTCACGGGGGGTTTGGGTAGTGTGAAGTATGACCACAAACACATTCAGATTTTGCATCTCTAAATACAAACTATTGTTCAGTACGCTTCTTGTACACATGCATGCACATTGACAGATCATTTCCTGTACACTGCATTCTTAAAACAAAGCCTTTTCATGTATGTAAATACCACGTACATGCACACCCTAATCTGAAGGAAATTCCAGTTTGTCTGAGGGTGCCTTACAAAAGTATTTCTCCCAGTTTTTTTACACATTATACATCTCTACTCAACTTTATGCACCTTTCTTGTCCCTGCTGAAGAATATCCCCACAGAATGAATCTGTCAGCACCATGTTTCACTATCAGGATGATGTCTGGTGGTAGTTTAACCCCGCACATAGTGCTTTAGATTTAGGTCATCTGATCAGAACAGCTTTAGCCGCATCTGTGCTGTGTCTTTTCTTTCACTGGGTCAGATTTGTGAACGACATGACTGATACTCATCCTGTGGGCAGATTCTTTGACCCGTGGATCTCTTCAGCTTCTCTAGAATGACCGTGGGCATCTTGGCAGCTTCTTTAATTAATTCTCTCACTGTCTGAGCTGTCAATTGAGTTGGACGGCCATGTCTTGGTAGGTATGCAGTTGTGCCATACTCCTCCTATTTCTGACTTTTCTCTTAGTCATTTGTTAATTTGAAATACATTTGACATTTTGCTTGTTATTGATCATTAAAAGACAGAGTTCTTAAGCTTATAGCATGATCTCCATGTTGCTATCTATGTTCATGTATTTAATAATTTTATGTTAACATTCAGTCTCATTAGGTTCATTCAAAAATCTTCCACTTACAAAATTTCCTAAAGTTGAACAGTACACTTTCTAAGCAGTTACGTATACTGACTCATTACCACACAGCAGTATTTTATTTATTATGTGTCCTGTAGCCGCCTGCATTCATTTTAAAACCGACTAAAATTGTAATCTAGTTACAACACACAAGTGGTCCCCATTTGGTGGAATGGCACATTCAATAGTGTATTACAGCTAATACCCCATAGTCTACACTGGGTCACGATCATTTGTATTTCACGTGTCTCAGTATGCAGTACGAAGATGATGAATAGGGTAGGGTAGCTTAACGAGTGACCCAGACATGTGAGAGCACTGGGTGGAGCCTACAATGATGTTCCAAGCATAATAAGCAGGATAACAAAAAGCTTTCCAAACAACTCCCGAAAAGAGCTTTCCCCTTAATTAAATAAAAATGTGTTCAGGAAGGATCTAAGCATAAAAGACGGTTGGTTTTCTAAAGCCTTGTCTAACCAAGACTTAGGACTATGATCTAGAAAACGGTTTTGGAAAATAATATGATAAGATTAAAATAAAAACAAACCTATTTTGACAGACCAATTTTCCATTGGTTACTGAACTATTTGGCTCAATTTACTTTCAGGACAAAAGAAAAGTTTGTTATTTTTATTGCCATTCATGGCAAGATTGCATTAAAAACATAATTTATGCAGTCCTACTTGTGCCAAACCATTCCGTGGCTTCAATTTTGTTTTACAACCACTTTATCCTGACTAAGGTTTGCTGTCTAGAAAAGATGGCAATCCATCGCAGAGCCTTGACCATCCCTGACTCCTCAAACGCAGATCATACTAGCAATGAAACAAAATAATGTTCATTTTTCACTTCATATATTATATTTAGCATATACAGGTAGTTTTAATCTTATCATCTTATACCTCTTTTAAACTCGTTAGAATAGGTCGAAGGGCTCTACAAAACAACATGTCCATCAAGATCTTTGCACAAACTCACTCTCAGAGTGATGTTAAAGAGACATTATTGGTTTAATTCTCTCCGTAGAAAACAGTGGCTTCTGTGTTTCTTCACATAACTTTCATAAATTATCAAGCTATAAAATGACAATCTGCTGCGTTCTGCATTTCGGAATGGATAAAAACACTGTTCTAGCAGTTAGCTTGTGGTAATCTTAGAAACAGCTACAAACACAAAACTAAAGTGCTTACAGATCATCTTCTGACTTGCCATGAACAGTATTTCCAGATACCCACATAAGCATAATCCAAAATTTTCAAACCCTAGAAAAGTTATCTTCCCTTCTTCAAAACTGTGAGTCATATAGTACACTAGTAGGGCTCTGGAGCATTTTGTCACATGCTGGGTAATACCTGGGATATTCTAAGGTAGTGATTGCATCACAATACTACAAAAGTCAATATGACACAAACTGTTTTTAAGAATTTACAAGAAATGCATGAATTGTTGTGTTTATAGAAACAGTAGAGATCCACACAGAAACTCTTATGTACAAAGAGGTATGTGATCTAAATGCCAACTGGTATGGTATTGCCACTTTTTTATACATTGTTTTACAGCCAATCACTTGGTAACCAGCTATCATCAGTATATTCCAGATCATCAGTTAAAACTAGGGAGAGGAACTTAAACCACCTATTTTGCCAAGAACAGTTAGTAAAGAATTGTAGCCAGTGTGTTTGCCATTGTGAAATAGCTTTAATTGAGCACTTTATATATTGCATTTAGATTAGTGCAGCTTTGTATGCACACAGTTTGTGATCCACTAGCATTAACTGCTTAGATGTGTTCAAGCATATGTTATTAGCAGTAACTTTAGAATTTAAAATAAGCTTAATGCATTTTCTTTTGTGCTTGCTTACCTGGACTCTGATGGAACAGGAGTCGTTTTGCACCCTGCCAAGGCAGTAAATGTTCCACAGTCAAAACAGCACTTGTGGAATGCAGTTATTTCGGCTAAAGGAACTGGAGATCAAGCAGCAACAACAGGCTGTGTGAAAAGCCCTAAATGACTAAGAAATATTTTCTCTATAGACAAAACACAGCACAAGGAGCAGTCCTGGTACTTCCATTCTGACTTTTAATCCTAAACTGTGGTCTTCTGGTTAATCAAGGGAGTTTTACATTCTATCAAGACTGGTTTGTAGAAGAATCAACTAAAATAACCAAAACAAAAGCATCATCAGAAAATTCAACCTCCCACAGGCTCAGAGAATGTCATGCACTAGGGGGTATGGCAGATTGATTACAGACAGCAATCAACATCGGAATTAATTGATCTAGTCAGAAAACAGTTTGTATATTGGGGGGAGGTATGTTATTGATCATTAGAAAACTCTTCTGAATCCTCTACACTGGATGCAGAGAACTGTGCTGGACATGACTTCCCTGCCTATGAGATTTAACATGAACTTAGCATGAACTGTCATGATCAATTCACTTTATACCACTGAGTTTTAAGATTATTCAGATGAACTGGGTTTGATCCTTGTCCCCAGGCACCTGAGGCCAGGTACCAGACCTCTGAGCGTTCTTTTCATATTTTTGTAGGGTTCCGCTGGGTAAACTGGTTTTCTTCTACATTTGGAAGGCATGCAGACGATGACATATGTATGTATGTATGTATGTATGTATATTAGGGCTGTCCGCAAATAATCGATTATTCGTTGGTCGACCAAAAAAATTACTAGTCGGCCAAATTCCATT
>JAOTRQ010069357.1:0-12594 GCA_028565875.1 Hoplisoma paleatum
GTAGGTGAGACTAAGCCAAGACCTGTCGCTTTTGCAAGTAAAACTCTTAGTGCTTCGCAGCGCAAGTACCCTGCTCATCGATTGGAGTTTTTGGCTTTGAAGTGGAGCATCTGCGAGAAATTTAGTCATTGGTTGAAGGGTGCTACGTTCACGGTGTGGACCGACAACAATCCACTTACTTACCTACTGACGAAGCCTAAATTGGATGCTTGTGAGGTAAGGTGGGTTTCGAAGCTTTCGGGCTATTCATTCGATCTTAGGCATCTACCAGGAAGCGCAAATGTAGTGGCTGACGCTTTAAGCAGAGATCCCTTCGCGATACCCATAGGCCAGAGATTGTTGGAGGACCAATACTCTACTTTAATTCGGTCATCTGTAGGGGTAGAGGGCGATTCCATCCAGGATGTGTTTAGGGTTTCTTGTCAGACCCAGTCTGTTGGTTCGAGTGGTTATGGTCTGTCTGATGGAGTCTTTGACAGTTTAGAAGTAAGGGCCATTTGCCAGGCTCAAAGCAATTGGAGGGACATGTCAGAAGCAAGAGCGGTCTCTTTAGTCCAGCAGGTCCAGGCTTTTTCTGATGATCAGGGATCATCGCCGGTAATTTCCTTGGAGGAGTTGAAAACCAGTCAGGCTGGTGACCCAATTATCTCTAAGGTGCTGCCTTTTGTGAATTGTAGGAAACGACCTACTAGACGTGACAGATGGTGTACGGATGCTACAACTATTCGTCTACTTAAGCAGTGGGACAGGTTAAGTGTGAGTGACAGTGTGTTATACAGAACGTGTAAAGATACCTCATCTAGACAGAACCAATTACAGTTCGTTTTGCCCGCTTGTTTGAAGGCGAAGGCGCTGACAGGCATCCATGATTTAGCAGGCCATCAGGGTCAAGATCGTACGATGTACAGCGGTTTTATTGGCCAGGAATGGAAAAGGACGTTTGCAACTTTGTAAAATGTTGTCAGCGATGTGTGTACGGAAAGCTGTCAGAACCAGTGGCGAGGGCTCCATTGGAGAGCATTAAAAGCACTGTTCCCATGGTAATTGTGTGCATTGACTTTTGGACTGCGGAGGACGGTAAACAGCACTCCGTGGATGTCTTGGTGGTCACAGACCACTTTACAAAACTAGCGCATGCGTTTGTGTGTGCCAATCAGACAGAGAAACAAGTGGCAAAAAAACTGTGAAATAATGTTTTTTGTGTGTATGGTTTTCCGGAAAGGATCCATTCTGACCAGGGGACGAATTTTGAGAGTAAACTATTGGCCGAGTTACTTAGACTTGCTTAGACGGGGACCGCGTGGTTTTAGCGGAGATTTCACCACGGTACCTTGAATTTTTTTGTTTTACAGGTATGTTATTTTCTTTATTGATTGTATTAGTTTTGGGGATTTTTGTATTTTGTTCTGTCGGGTTTTATTCAATTATTTCATGTTTTGATTATCTTGAAATATGTAATGTCTGCAGTCTGAGTTTCACATCTCAATGACAGTAGGTCTTGGGCTCATGTGTGCGGGGACCGCGTGGTGTTAGCGGAGATTTCACCACGGGACCTTGATTTCTGTTTTACAGTTAATAAATATCATCAACCAGAGTGTACGTGTCGAGTCCTTTCTGCTCAACCTGAAGAACACAACGCAGAGACTTTATCGAGGTGTGGAGAAGATCCCGGGACACGTGGTCGGCGTACAGAAGGGTCATAGTTACGGTGTTTTTGCTACAGACTATTAATAACAGTTATGCAAGACCCCGTTACACATGGTTTGTGTAAGTATAAATCTACATGCAGCTGGTTCTGAACACGACATTACTTTCTGCCTAGTTTGCTTGAGGCTCATTGAGATCAGTTTAAATAAAAATGTATAATAACCCTTGATCTGAATAATCCTAAAATTAAATAAAGACCTATCCTTAAAAAATACATTATTGTCTGCCGATTTGGCCATATAAGGATTTTCGCATCACATGAGCTCTCAGAAACTAGGCTAGACCTCCAAGTATTGAAAGACATTTAATTGTAACGTAAAGACATTGTTATCTGCATATAGTTGGTTCTGTCTATTGGCCTGTGGACATAGTACTTATAGAACGCCTCATCTCGGCATCTGACTTAATCCAAACAAACAAAGTCAATCTATCAAATAGATAGTTGAGCATTTTGTAATACATTAAGTAAATCGAGCTATAAACCTGACATTTTAAAGAATTAGGCCATTTCATATTTACAAATGATACGTTGTTATATGCATTAAGTTGTTTCTGTCTATGCACATTTCTAGCAGCCGACCTGAACACATTCTTTGTTCGCTTCGTGGCTGCGATATAGAGAACTGCGCATCACATCACCTCTTAGAAACCAAGCATGCTAGACTCCCGAGTATTGAGTACTGAAATACATTGTTACTGTCTATGAGGTGACATTTACCAGTGTTTCTTTATTTCGTCATCTTCGTTTCTATAAACTAAGACAAGATATGAGAAGGACCTAATACGGTTAGGTTAAATAGAGTTTGACAACGTTCAGTTCTGTATGCTACTGTGACACATTATTGACTAATTTGCACCTTCACCACTACTTGAACACCACACAATTTCACACTGGGAACGTGAGGGTATTAGGACATTCTGTTTCACTCTTCAAAAAATATTTTTTTTTGTTGATTTGAATATTCACAATTTATTTAACCTTAATCTATGGTTATCTACATAAAAGTGGTTTGTTTCTATTTGAGGAAATCATTTTCTGCCCGTGAATGCCTTATCTTGGCATTTCCCTGAATCAGAACCAGCTTCTGGAAATCAATTACAAATGTCTTCAGTGCTTTTTCTGCAAGGTCTATGTCACTCTGCTTAACTTTGTTTTGAAGGAGAATATACACACCAAAAATCAAAAGGAAAAGCTTGTTCAAGAATTTTTTTTGTTTGAAAACCCTTATTATTGGCAGTGCATAAAAAATGAGAAATGCTCTCCATTCAGAGGCTGTTCCTTCCTCCACTGACCTAGGAGTTCTTGTAATCTCCACAGGAGGCTGAATTGCTAGCAGCTCCTTGTCAATCAATTTAATTTTGGTTCCAATGTATCATTCCTTTTCATGGTGACATGAATCAAACCAAAGACCAGCAAGATGTCTTGTTACAACTAAACAGATACTGTGCTGATATTCAGGCACAAACCCTTTGATTATTTGAAACTTGTAAAGTTTAATCAGAGGGGATGGACCTTTAACCCCTAACATCGGACTTTTGGGAGTTCCCACTAATGCATTGCTGCAGCGCTCACTTTCTGTCCTTTCAGCAGGCTCCGGTAAATAATAAACATAAGAACCACCCCCTTTATGGTAACAAAAGTCACATCCATATTTTCCATTGAATTGTTTTGTACGGTATTTCGCAGCAGTGGCCTTGCAACTGAATCTGAACTACAAGTGCTACAATGCACTTTTGACACATGTACAGCATTTAGTGTGTCCACCCATGCAATGCTTTCATTTTGCAGTGCCAATGCTTCATTTACAAAGGGCGTCAGCAAAGTCATCATATTTGTTTTTTTAGGTCCAAATCAAAGAGATGGCACACAGATATTATGTTTACGATCATGGGACCCAGTTCTATTAGCTGGCACTGTATAGGCCAAATCTGGTATTTAGAACTTTTAAAT
The DNA here is from genome assembly GCA_028565875.1 of Hoplisoma paleatum. Classification (NCBI taxonomy): domain Eukaryota; kingdom Metazoa; phylum Chordata; class Actinopteri; order Siluriformes; family Callichthyidae; genus Hoplisoma; species Hoplisoma paleatum. Next base: position 3,659 of record JAOTRQ010069357.1, read on the forward strand.
ACTGGAATTCCATCACAATTCCACAACAAAGTCAGGTCATCTTCACCTAATTCACCATTTATAACCAATTTTTCGTATAGTGCTCCACTCAAAATATCACCTGTCCTGACCTTTGTAAGTAAAGTTTTCTCTTGGTTTTCCAAAATGTCCTTTATCTGGGAAGACAAACTCATAACAAGAAAAAACGAGCCATTTTTAAGGCTTTCATCTGAATCATAAAGTGTATGACAAATATCACACTGTGATAGGCAACTATTTGTTGGTCCCAAGTAGTTCATACATGATGAACAGTAAAAATGTGGCTCATGTTGTCCATATTCGCCATAGGATTTAGGCATTAAACATTCTCAGGAGATGTTCAAGAGCTTGTGCAGCTATGTTTGACAACATATGCCATTAACAGCAACAAACCTTTGCCTTTGTAATCAGAGCCCCAGGGTAGACAGGTTCATCACCGGTGTTCTAGAAAACAGAAACACAAGTTAAGGCTGATATTATCAGGCACTCAGATTTGATTAAAAGCTAGTGTAACATATAGTGGAGATGTCAAATATATTTATATGTAGTATTAAGTACTTCATTTGAATACAGGAGGTTGTGCAAGACACTGAATGTTAATGACTGAGTATAGGATAGCTTACACCAATTATGGACAAAATGTAATAATCTTTTACATGCCAGATACACATAAAGGACCAGTGCCAATACACCATTCCTGTATATGCTCATTCATTGATTCTTGTGTAATCACATGTGTAAATGTTAAGGTGCAAAGTGCAATGTTAAGTGGAATTAAAGTAAAATTCCCTATTTTGTATGCAAATAGAGAAAAAGATTCATGCAGTAGCAAAACAGATTTATATGATTCATACAAGTTTTTTAATGCTCTGGACTGTTTTATAGTCCATTAGTCATTATGTTGAGCAGAAGAATAAAGACCAAGTCAACTTTATTTATATAGCACTTTTTCCAATAGATATTGTCTCAAAGCAACTTCACAAAATGCAGGATGAATAGAAACCCCTGTCGAGGAGAATTCCTAGAGAGGAACCAGACTCAACAGGGCCCATCCCTCTTGGGGAAAAAAAAGATCAACACCTGCTCTTTTCCTAGGGATTCTTTCTAGTATGGACTGGTCTCTGGATCTTCTGTAATGACATCTGATTTCCCTTTTGTACCAGTCATCTCGCGGTATACAGACTATGACCATACACAAATCCATTAAATTAAAATCATATTGCATAAATTACAATAATATATAGAAAACAGAAAATACACTTAGGTGTTCATTACCTGACCATAAGTGTCTCCAGTATCCACATGAATATATTGTAAACCATTGCATAAAATGGAATGAGTAGTTTAACTGAATGATGTCAAACAAATTCAATGAATGATTTCAATGAATGGCCACAGTGCAATGTAGCTGCCGTTCTCCCGAGGACGCTGCCGTCGGCTCTTCTGCGCCCCGGATCCTGAAGCCACACGCTTGCATCCTGAAGCCGACATCTGCATGTTCCTGTATCCGGTATTCCTGTATTCCGTATTCTGGTCTCGAGGAGAGTTGATTCAGTTCACCTGCCTGCCGCTCCGTTGACAAAAGGGCCGGCACCGCAGACCCAGGCCTGTGTCTCTCTCCATTCCGGCGTAAGGTCCGGATTCTGACAAGTACAGTTCAAGTCTTGTCCAAGTCCAGTTCAAGTCCCTGATGACGCCGTCCGAGGAAAGCTGGTCCGGATTACCTGCCTGCCGCGCCGTTGACGAAAAGGGCCGGCGCCCCAGTTCCAGGCCCGGTCCATTCTCCTGACGACGCCTCTGTATCCTGACGTCCGCTGTCCTGACAACGTCCCTCTCCAGGTCAAGTCGTGTCCTGTCTTAGTCGTGTCCTGTCTCAGGCGTGTCCCGGCCCTGTCCATGTCGTGTTCAGTCCTGACCCTGTCGTGTCCAAGTCTGGTCCCTGTCGTGTCCAGTCCCAGTCCTGTCCGTGTTGTATTCAGTCCCAGTCCTGTCCTTGTAATGTCCAGTCCCAGTCCTGTCCAAGTCATGTCCGGTCCAAGTCCAACCATGTCGTGTCCCGTCCTTGTCCTGTCCTTGTCGTGCCCAGTCCTGTTCCAGTCATGCCCCATCTCAGTCCTGTCCATGCCGTGTCCAGTTCTGTTCCAGTCGTGCCCCGTCTCAGTCCTGTCCATGTTTTGTTCAGTCATGTCTATGTCGTGTCCAGGCCCAGTCCTGTCTGTCGTGTCCCATCCAGTCCATGTCGAGTCCAGTCCAGGTCCGGCCCCTTCAAGTTCCTTCGTTGGAGGGGGAGAGATTTTAGGGGCGGGGAACTGTTAGGAACTACGTCCCTCACCGCTGAATGGTACCGCCTCCCAGTCACGCCCCTCCTTGAACACGCGTGGTGTGGTTGGCGTGCGGTGGCGTTGGAGACTTGGACCCTGTGTTTTCTGTTTTGTGTATTCAAGATCAATAAAGACTATGTTTGATCTCTACCTGCCCTGGTGTGTCTACGTGGTGTGCTTCGGCATTGTAAGCGTTCCTTAAAAAACACCCATTCCCTAACAATGTCATAAAGTACACAAACCCATTTACATGTTCTGCCCATTTCACTTGAAAAAAATAATTATAGATTGTAGCACATCTGATTCATGTGGATCATCTGCTGCAGCCTAAAAAATGGGCGGGGGGTACTTGCTAATAGTTTTTATTATCAAACCTCAACATGCATGGGTGCACAAACGTTAATTTATGCAATTCCTATCAGGATCAATAAAGTTTTTATCTTTATACTAAAACTTTTGCCATATACTTTGTAAGCAAAAGTTGAAATATTTGAGAAACCTGCTTCATGTGTCTATACGAAGTCTTTGGAACCGATCCATCAGTCTCATTGTAGGTCTTATACTCTCTTTTCCGACTCTTTTTGTAATTCTTCTACAAATAAATATACTCAATTATTAACAGAGATTTTATATCATAATCTGGTTATGCAAGTTAACATTTTGTGTAATTTGTTTTATTACCTGGTCAGTATTCTTTTTCTTAAGGCGCTTTCTCGGAGTTGGACAGTCTTTTTCCAGAAATGCCTTATACATTCCTCTTTTGTTAGTCATCCAGTTAATCAACATATACGTAGAATAGCACCAAAAAGCTGTTTAAATTTGGCGCCGAAAATCATCCAATCACGTTCAGCCTCAGCATTTGTGGAAATTTTCGTGGCTTTTGCTTTTCCCTGCAGATGCTACCGAAAATGGCTCCAGTAATCCCTGGACAATTTGCGTTGTTTTACTTTCAGGACAAGTCAGTTGAGGTACAATGCTCAAATATAATAGTGAAATCGAACACACAGTTGTCTCAAATAACTGCCTGTCCAAGATGACTGGATAGAGGTCAGATAGCCTCGATCCAGTCAAAAAAGGATGGAGGACGGTGGAAAACCACACGGCAAAAAGCTTGATGTTTGGAGGTAAGTGGCCAAGTTTATGAAACTGATGATTATTGCTTGAAGGTTGCTAGTTAACTTGTAGTCCTTCAGCAGCAGTTTGAGTTTTTTTTACCTGATAGATTTAGTTAGCTGATTTTAGTTAGTATTCAAAACAAGCCAGTAATGAGCTGACTAATGCTTGCCAACTAAATTTACTGACGTTACTAGTCAGTTCATTCACCGCTCCCGCCCACTTTTTCGCTACACCTACGACTGATACATCATTCTATCCGCTCCGGTCATGCCTACTCCACGAGTCAAATATTCAGAATTAAAATCCTGTCCTCAGTCCTTCAATTCAGTGCATCACTTTACAGTCTTTTTACATCCACTTCTTGCAATAAACCATCTTTTGCCTACGTCATTGTCTGGGTCTTGTGTGTGGAGGGGTCAAGCCGGGTTCTATCACAACCACGACACCTAACACTTTATGTTAAATGGAAAGTTATCCCAGTTTCCCAATCATATTTCAACCAGCAGCAAACTGATTATAACCACACACAAATTCTCTGAGGGGTGTCTTTAAAAAACTTATTTTTCATTTCAAGTATTTTATCAGTCTTTATTTAAATGGTCCCATATAGATTCATATAAACTATAATCTTTAAAACTAGCCTATTTTGTGTTGTAACTCATGTTTGTATTATTTTGTCAATTCTTCATAAAAAACGATATTTAAAACAGTTGGTTGGGTGTTTCCTTATATAATCACTAGCATTAGTTATCTGAAAATCTCTTTTCATATTTATCCAAACCTTTTATTGTAACTGAGATATCTCTAAATCAGGGGTCACCAACGTTGTGCCCGCGAGGTCCTCATGAGTCACCCGCGGGCCTGTTCTAAAAATAGTTCATTATAGTGACACTTACCAGTGAACTGCATTTTTTTCGCTATTCATTTTTAAATCACACTTGCATTGGTGTAAATTAGAAAATGACTATATGTAATATATTGCAGCGATCGCTTATTGTTATGGGTTATGTGTTTAATGTTATGGGTGCTCTGTTCACATGTTATACTGCTTTGTGTGTGTGTGGGGGCACTAAGAGGGGAGGGAGGAGCCTAGTGCAGGTGTGTAGGGAGCAAGAGAGTTGTTGGGAGTGAACCGGTGTGCGCGTTCCGGGCGATGCTACGAAGAAAATGATGGGGGAAATGTAACCGCGAGTCATCTGAAGGTGTTAATAAAACTGGACATTTGTTTACATCCATTTTATCCTTTCCGCGTGACCCACAGACATTACAATATTATACAATATTAATACAATATTATTATAATTATATAATTATTGTGACGTCACAAGTGTGTATCAAACTGGTCGCCCTCCGCATTAGTTGGTACCCCAAAAGTAGCTCTCAGCTTCAAAAAGGTTGGTGACCCCTGCTCTAAATGAATTGATATTGTATATTGATATCAAGTCTGCCGTTCTGTAGTAGGATGTCAGTAACAATTTAATTGATCAAAATCTTAGCACTTGTTACATGCCTGCAATTGACATTTTCACTGACTATTGTGAACAATGTGGTAATGTAAATGTAAATTTCAGTAAGGTTTTTTAAAATATTTTTCTCGTCATACCTTAATTACAGGAGGGCAGCTACTCAGACAGTGATGTGGAGGCTGTGAAGCCACGGAAAAGGTCAAAAACCTGCACAGTGGAACTTGATAAAGAGACTGTTCAAACTCTTAAATGTAGAAATGTATGCTCTACAAGTGTTTGGCTCTTAACTAAATATATGTGTTATTTAAATATGAAATTATTCTTTACAGAACTTCCATCCTTCATTAAATCAGTAATTGGTAAAGTTAGGTCATACTTTGTCAGGTGCAAGGGGCAGTTCAAACACAACGTTGGATCAAACCCAGCCAAGTGTCTGCAAACTGTCGTCCCCTGATATGGTGAAGTATTTTTTTTTACTTTGCTCATGGTTTGCATTGCCTATGCATTCTTACTATTGTGTAACATTTTTTTGGATAATGTATTAAAGGATTTAAAAATGGGACAGCAATTTTAACTTTAAAGATTTTTATGTTACTACTTTAATTGTTTTTCTAATTTTGATTATTACGTGTTAGTTGCATTGCCTCATTTTGTACTACATAAAAAAGGTCATAGTGGAATGTAAGATTGGCATACATATATAAAAAAAAAATTACACTGTTCCTTATAGCTTTTGTGGTTTACAATTCATAATGGTTTTATCCACAAAAATTAGGATCACAGGGTATCTGTGATCCTGAACACCACTTGCATTCACCAGTTATTTTAATTTTCACCAGGTATTTTAACACTTCCTCAATGTTTAAATCATGTTTACCAATGTTGATTAATCTTATTGTTCAAGACTTGATCGATTATATTTAATTCATGATAAAATCTTTGTGATGAATAAGCCTCCAAAATAATATAATGTGTTCTGTTGGTAGGTGGTGCTTCCCAAATCAACTGTCACAGTTCCAAAGAGACTTTTTCAGTGGCTGAATCAGACACGAATGTCAGTTTATGCTCAAGAATTGGCTGTCCTTGTATTTGGAAAGGAAATACTTGCAAAGTCTTAGATTACAGGAAAATAGGTAATGCTTTTAAAGATCTTCCTGAAAAGGCCCAAGCTTAAACCAGAGAAGGTGAATGCACTGATTGGTAAATTACTTTATAATAATCTTTTTAAAGTTGTTTATGCTTAAGCTATCTCATTATTGCTTGTAATTGGTTGTTGATATTTTATTGCTTAAAAACAAAACATAGCCAGGCACATTACATGATGGAAAGCACTTGACTAATTGGCATATCATAGTCACAATTCTATGTTAGCATATATCTTTATAATAGCCTTTTGTGTTGCACTTTCACGCATTTTTTGGTTTGTTGTAATAACAAACATTTTATGTAATATATTTTTAGATTCAGTACAACTAATCTTTAGTACTTAATTTAACTACTCAGCATCAAATTATTAACACATTTAAAAGCAATTACCTGTATTTTTCTCACAGATTGTGTGATAGGACAGTTTCCTGGAACTACAGTCTAAGATGTCAAAAACGTCCTGAGGCGAAAGTGTAATAAAGAGAGTTACAACAGAAAAAAGACTGTGCCAGTATGAAAGGTTTTTCTACAAGCACATCAATTAATTAATTAATTAATATTGTTTGCATAATTTGAAGTGAATTATTTGGTTTGGAATAGTCTTTCAAGAATGTCATGGTGTAGCTTTTTTTTTTTTTTACAGTAAATTATCTGAAATAAATAAGAATTTTAGAAATAGGTTTAAATAAAATCTTCTACATTTGTTAAACTGCTGTTCATGCTTTATTTTACAGTTTTTTTAAATAAAATAATGTATGTTATAACTACTTTTGCACCAGAAAATAAATAATTGCAAGCTCAATATTGGCATAACCTTCATGTTCATGATGCTCATTGCTTCATAGACATGCATGGCAAGTTTGATCTCACTTTATCCTGAAGTGCTGTTGGGAGGCTGCATTTGGACATACAAAAACATGTACATGGTTGCTGTTTTATTTTTAAATTTTTTTGTTGATTTTTAAATCATTTTTTGTTGATTTGAATATTCACAATTTATTTAACCATAATATATCGTTATATACATAAAAGTGGTTTGTATATATTAGAGGAAATCATTTTCTGCCAATTTTGCCTAAGACCACAATATCCGCATCCGCTGTTTGATTTAGTTCGTACTTGGCTGGCTCATCAGCGTGTTGCATGCTTTAAGCATAAATCTACATGAAGCTCGTTCTGTCTAGGAAGAAGACAATTTTTCTATGAACACGACATTACTTTCTGCCTAGTTTGCTTGAGGCTCATTGAAGTCTTAAATACAATTGTTAAAAAAAACCTTTAAGTTATCTAAATAACCCTGTAAATAAATAGACTCTAAAAGAGACAATATTGTCGGCCGTAAACGCAACAAAGACCCCTCCGCATCACACCAGCTCTCAGAAACTTGTGCAGGCTAGACTTCCAAGTACACAGCAAAAAGTGTTAAATTATCTCCTACAGAGTTGATTTCAACTCTTTTTCAGGGTTTATATAGCTCCACACTCTTCAGAGTTAAATGAACACTTTCTAAATAGTTGAAAATTCAACACTATGTCGGAGTTCCTTTTTAACTTCTAAAGCAGAGTTAAACTAGCACTATGTGAGTAAACAATTAACACTGCATCGTTGCTTTTTACTATTTCAGCAGTGTTCATTTAACTCCCTAAATAGTTAAGAAAGCACTTAAAATAGATAAATTAAATGCGATAAACAAAATTAAAATAAAATAACATTTATTTTTGCCTTCTCCTTTGAAGAGTTCAATTAAAACATTGTGAACTGTGGTACACTATACAACGTTTCATCTGCAATATCACATGAGCTTTGAATGTCAAATGGTGCATAAAATTTAAGCTCAGAAATCTGTATTAGACACCTTTCCCCAGTATGTAATAATCTGAATGCATGACAATGCTCAATAAAATTTTCTGTGAATAGCTTGCTCATCAATAAAAAAACTTGATTATCAAACAAAAGTACATCACTTATTTGACAAAACACTGGCATTTTCTCTTCCATGGCACTGCAGACAACAAGTCCAGCTTTTTATTCAACACCATTAACTTTTACCCAACTTGTTGTAGAAACATCTTTTGACAAGAGCATTTCAAACATTTCAGTGTCAACCACACTTTTCTCTGTGAGGGAAAATTGTTTAATTGGCCCATATTCATTTTGTTTAAGGCTGAAGGTTTCCCAGTTGTAAGCTATGGCCATCTGATGCTTTTTAGCTAGTGATTTGGTTAAGTTTTTGAAATTTTTGAAATTATCTTTAAACATTTTGTTTGGCTTCAAATCTCATACTCCAGACATGCAACAAGGGACCAATTTTCCTTATAGAAGATGGGTATTAGATCATAAAATGATGTTTGGGTATCAAATTCTTTTGTGGATACACTTGCTTAAACAGTTTGTGGTGGTCAACAATCAAATGCTTTAAATATACAGTCATACCAAATGTGAGATAAGGTGAAAAGATTATGTTCATTATGCTGACTGCTGGGATACAGTTTCTGATAAATGAAACATGTCAGCATTGTTGTTGCCTCTTACACAGAGAGGACTACTGTCTGGTTAAGCACCTTGGCTCTCAAATCCCTCACTCTGGGTGACTCCTTCATTTTCCCTACATCAATGTTATATACTGTAGTTTGTAGAAATGAGTACAAATTCACAAGTGCACCATCATAAGCCAAATTGAAAACAAAATGTGCTTTGAAAAGTTCATCAAATGTCCTGAGGGATCTGTTTTCCTGACAAGGGATGAGTTGCTTATCCATGGCGATGTAGAAGCTGTCAATCTTTCGTTTCTGATGCCCAACTGCAAGAAGGTATGGGTGCTGACCCTGCTGGTTGTGTAGATGCCCCTCCAAGCTGCAGCATGACTAGG
>JAOTRQ010069368.1:0-12594 GCA_028565875.1 Hoplisoma paleatum
GCCCGCGGGCGACTCATGAGGTCCTCGCGGGCGACCTGGTGCCCGCGGGCACCACGTTGGTGACCCCTGCTTTAGACGGTCCGAAAACATTCCTGCTGAGGTTAATTGGAGATACACAACTGTCAGTTCGATATCAACTTGTAAGGTTTATGACTCTTGTGTAATTAGTGGCAGTTTTTTTTGTCATGAATGTCACTGAAATTTAAATCCTTTAAAAGTCTTTTTACTGTTGCAGAATATCTGAAAGTTCGGTCCCATGATCCAGAAGAAGCCATTCGACATGATGTCATCGTTTCCATAGTGACCGCCTCCAAAAAGGACCTCTCGCTGGTGAACGACCACTTGCTGAATTTTGTCCGGGAGAGGACGCTCGACAAGAGGGTGAGGACCGGGAGATTTAATAATTCCAGAAAAGCCCTGGGTTACCTCATATAACTCATCTAGCCCTGGGATACCCCCTACAGTCCAAAGTGATGGAAATTGCAAATACAAAAAATTATTTTGGACTGAGTTTGACTTCAAGTATTTGGAACAGCTTTATTTTGTTTGTTCCACTATCATCGATCGATCTAATCAGTCGAATCTACCTATGGCATGTCTGATCTATCTGATCTATTATATTGTTTAAGTTCACATGAGTTAAAGCCAAATGCTTTCGGTGGTTTGAGGATAACATATTTAGTTTCGGCGTTATTCTTCTTATTAATATTATTATTTCTTGCCTCTGCCATCAGTGTCTCGATGCTTTTACCGGTGACATCAGTGCATTTGGCTAGCCTGTGTGAAGCATATTAACACCGTGGTTTCACTCCAGGCCCACTCCATTTATTCTCCTAATCTAATCTACAGCCTCTTTGGGCCAGCAGGCAGAAGAGACCAGCTGAAATAAATTGAGCCATAACTCATACGTAGCTTTTCCTCGGGCTTTCGAAACCACATTCGGGATCCAACCTAATTGTTTCTTATTCGGCGCACCCGCATGAATAATATCACCGCTCACACATTAAAACCCGTCTTAACAGGGACGATGTGAAGCGCGTTAATAATCACTGCAGGTGAAAGTTTGGGGCCATTTTCTCGTCTTTGTTCCGGACTTCAGTCCTGCCTGTCCTGCTTTTATCCTGGAATTATATTTGTTGTTATTGTGAGTGAATTATTTGGAGTCGTTTCGTTCACCTTCATTTCCTTTTCAGAACTGATTCTCCCACGTTTGGGTGAAATTCGCAATTAAAGTCGCTTTCTGAATATTAATAATCGGCTCATTTAAGCTCTGAACTCATTTCCAGATTCTGTGCTCTGCTTATTTATCTTGCTGAAGCTGTTCACCGTGTTTTATTGTTTATTCCTGAACTGCTCGTTATTGCTTATGAACGTGCTGTGTGTTCTTTTTTTTCTTTCTTCTTCTCATTATGGAATTTGTTTCCCCAACTGCACCACACACGCATACGGAATGATCTATTACAAGTCCTATTTTTCCAATAAGTGCATATAAGTTCCTATTATTGTTATGATTTGTTTTTGTCTTTCTCTTGCAGTGGAGGGTTAGAAAGGAAGCGATGATGGGACTGGCACAGATTTATAAGAAATATTCGCTGCAGGCTGAAGCCGGGAAGGACGGAGCCAAACAGATCTCCTGGATCAAAGATAAACTGCTGCACATCTACTACCAAAACAGTATCGATGACCGGTGAGTGATCGTATACAGGGCGCCGCGTCGCTTTAACAATAAATGTAAATGGTTCTGTATATTTGATCAGATTTACCCAGATACAACATCAAATACAAAGCAGAGAAGCACCAAGGAAAACACAGTGATGGTTTTATATCTCATAATTCTTAATCATTTCCATAATTCAGAATTTCACGAATTTCACGAGCAGCTCCAGTAACTTAGCCCATCAGTACAGTAGCTGTATGATTCAAATCTTATCTGCTGTTTGTGCTACAGGTTGCTTGTGGAGAGGATCTTCGCCCAGTACATGGTCCCTCACAATCTGGAGACGTCAGAACGGATGAAGTGTTTATATTATCTCTACGCTACGCTGGATACTAATGCAGTAAAGTAAGTGCACCAGTACGAGTTGTCTGATCTACAGACGTGAAATTATGACTGACGGGATGCGTTGTGGCTTCAGGGCTCTAAATGAGATGTGGAAGTGCCAGAACATGTTGAGAAACCATGTGAAAGATCTGCTGGACTTGGTCAAACAACCAAAAGTAAATTACATTGATTTCATACTGTAGTGTATATATATACACATACAAGTGTGTGTGTGTGTGTATTTCAAACATTTATTTTATTGTTTTTCAGTCGGACAGCTACAACAAAGCAGTCTTCTCAAAGGTCATGGTCATTACAAGTATGTTTCGTGTATATATTATATATTTTCTGCCTATAATATGACAGGAAAGACGCGACTGATGAGCTTTACTTTGTTTTTGTTTCTTTAAGGGAATCTGCCAGATCCAGGAAAGGCCCAAGACATTGTAAAGAAGCTGGCGCAGGTTCTGGAAGAGGACGACAAAATCAGGAAGCAGTTAGAGACACTCGTCAGTCCCGCCTGCTCCTGCAAACAGGCTGAAGTCTGTGTGGTACGATGTGATGCGTTGTTTCCTCATACTCTGGTCATTGTTACCTGAAACCCAGGAACTATCGGAGAAGGGTTTAGTACATAATCGGATCAAACTAAAATGCCCTTCTTGCAGTTTATTGTGGACCAGCATTTTATGTCTGATAACGTAAAGTTACGAGCTGTTATTTTGATTTATGTTAGAGTTCATTCACGCAGGCCCAGTGTGTTTTTCAAATCCACGACATTTCAGTTGCTTTTGCGTGCCAAAAGAAAGTCTAGTTTCAGCTTCAATTGTGTGTTTGTTTTTACAGAAAGACATCACTAAAAAACTCAGCAGCCCCAAGCAACCCAGTAACCCGTTTCTAGAGATGGTGAAGTTCTTACTGGAGAGAATCGCTCCTGTTCATATCGACACCGAGTCCATCAGGTACACGTCACAACACACTAACACGACACTTTTGTCTGATCCTGGTTACCGTTTTCATGATTGCCGACCTCATTTCTGTACGTTTTGCTTTCTTTTGCTTAGTGCACTTATCAAACAAGTGAACAAGTCGATAGAGGGAACGGCGGATGACGACGATGAAGGTGTGCCTACCGAGCAAGCGATCCGAGCCGGCCTGGAGCTCCTCAAGGTATCGATATCCTGGAAGGTGTAAATGATTTGATCTTATAATATATTGTTATTTGTGTGTGTGATCTCTTAGTATCATTTACTGTTTATATGCATATTGTAACAGTGTGTGTGTGATGAATGATCATAAGGGGCTTAGTGGTAAGGGTAGGTCATTGATGATTTGGATGACACAGGATCAAAACCTCACCACTCTTTGGTTGCTACTATTAGGGCCCTTGAGCAGGGTCCTTAACCCTCATTCTTCAAACTGTGATGTAATCTAATGGCCTCTGATAGATGCTGTAAATGTAAATACGGGGCATCTCAAGTTGCTTTATTTAATCATATAGCAGCATATTTGAGGTGGAAGTAGGAAACAATAAATACAAAAATAAAACATTTCGACGATTAAATCGTTTAAGGAGAAAATAGATTGATTAGTTGTTGTCGTTTAGGTTCTGTCCTTCACCCACCCGGTTTCCTTCCACTCGGCCGAGACGTTCGAGTCTCTTCTTGGCTGCTTAAAGATGGACGATGAGAAAGTCGCTGAAGCTGCGCTGCAGATATTTAAAAACACCGGCGGAAAACTAGAAGAGAGCTTCCCACACATCAAATCGTGAGTGTCAAGTTCCACTCCAGATGTTAATGGACTTTTGCAGATAACATCTGTTTCACTTTAGCCGGTAAAATACATTCAAGAACATTTATCCTAGAAAAAAAAAGTCTCCAATCAAAACGAGGGGCATGTTTTTGGGCTGTGGGAGGAAATCACAGCACCCGGAGTAAACCCCATGCGGACACGTGGGAGAACTTGTAAAACCAACTCGAGATTCGAACCCGGGACCTCTTGCTGGGAGGCGACGGTGCTGAAATAATAAGCCTATCATGCCACAAGTGGTTAGGGTTCTGGACTAGTAATCCAAAGGATTACTAGTCCCACCACTGCAAGGGTGTCACTGTTGGGCCCTTGAGGGCAGCTTATGTTTACTGTTTACTGTAAGTCACTTTGGATAAAGGCGCCTGTTAAACGCCGAAAATGTCAAATCCTTCAGTGCATCGCTTATGATGCTGTTGTAAAGTTATCGATGTCCATATGTACATAACTCCTGATTGGTCTGTTTATTTCTCTCCCCCTCCAATCAGGGTCCTTTTACCAGTTTTGCAGCAGAAAGCTAAAAAGGGTCCTCCTCAACAGGCCAAGTATGCCATTCGCTGTATCCACGCCATGTTCACCAACAGAGACACCCACTTCGCACAGATCTTTGAGGTACGCTTTTGAACAACACGATCTTCTTACAGCTTGTATTCTTTATTCGACATCATTTTAAACAAGAAAATTGTTAACCCTTGCTGTTATAAATATATATATTGCAAATATCAAATATGACTTTGTAAGAATAGTTCTTTTCATGCTGAGACACTCTTCAAGTAGCAGAACGAAATGTTGTTGACTGAATCTTCCACCCCTTGTCGTCATAACTACACCAGCTTTCGATTAAATTTAAGCTCATACGTTTAACACTCTTATTCTTGTTTCCAGCCTCTGCATAAAGGTCTGGACACTGACAACATGGAACAGCTTACAACTCCCCTCACTACCCTCGGTCACCTGGCCATGTTGGCCCCTGAGCAGTTTGCAGGGCCTCTAAAGTCCTTGGTGGCCAATTTTATCGTCAAAGACCTTCTAATGAATGACCGAGTACGTTTAAATAAAAAAAAAAAAAAAGTAATCTAAAATATTGTGTTGAATGTCATGTGATTGAATTTGTCTGTCTACAAAAGATGCCGGGCAAGAAAACCACTAAGCTTTGGGTACCAGATGATGAAGTTTCCCCGGAAACGCTGGCTAAGGTAGGCTGCTGTCGGCCCTAATGAAATGCTTTTTGGAAACATTATACATCTGTCTAGCGGTTGTGGATGTTGTCAGATGTTGGCTTGAATAAACGCTGAACCTTTCACGCTTTCTTTCAGATCCAGGGTATTAAACTAATGGTACGATGGCTGCTTGGGGTAAAGAACAACCAGAGCAAGTCCGGAAACTCGACACTAAGAATGCTGACTGCTATACTGAACAGTGATGGCGACCTGACCGAACAAGGCAAGATGGGGTGAGTGGATTAAAGGCTCGCTGAGTAAAATCTAAAAGGCTTCTGAACCCTCTGGGATGGATGCAGTGGCGTTCACATAGTGGCGAACTGAAGGTCCTGGGTTCCATCCTTCATATAAATACAACTCAATACTATCCACTCCATCAGTGTAAACATGTTGGATAACAGAGTAATATTGCAGTAGTATATACATGTGTGAACTGATGAATGTTGAGTAATAAAGAACACACTGCCCCCCAGTGCTGTGGCTTAAACGTTACTGTACTAGCCCGGGAATGAGAACATGATTTGGGATGTGATAGAGATAGGATTCTATATTAAAAGCACAGATACAAGTGTGTGTGTGTGTTTTTAGGAAGCCTGACATGTCACGTCTGCGACTGGCTGCTGGCTGTGCCATCCAGCGTCTGGCTCAAGAGCCATGCTACCATGAGATCATCACCCTGGAGCAGTACCAGCTTTGTGCTCTCGTCATCAATGTAAGACTCGCTCGGGCGTCTCAACCTTTTTTTGTTTTTTTATAAAGTGTGGAAGTTCGGCTGCCGTGACAGGACTTGATGTGACAGCGTTTCGTTACTCGTGTTCATTCCAGTCATTCGTCTGCTGGTTTTCAGTCACTCCTTTCTTAAAAAACAAACAAACAAAAAACGCAGTGGTACGGACATGTTTACTGAAGGCCACCAAGCGGGCAACCGTCTGTCTTGGCGGCCGGGTCACATGTTCTCTGCACCCCTGCTTTAAACGTCTATTAACCCCTGCACGATCAGTCACCTAGACGTTCTCTGTTTTTAGGATGAGTGTTACCAGGTACGCCAGGCCTTTTCTCAGAAGCTTCATAAGGGCCTGTGTCGACTGCGGTTGCCGCTGGAGTATCTAGCCGTGTTCACTCTGTGTGCTAAAGACCCAGTGAAGGAGCGCCGGGCTCACGCTCGGCAGTGCCTGGCCAAAAACATCAACCTGCGCCGAGAGTACCTGAAGCAACACGCCTCCGTCAGTGGTAAGGCCATGTACACACACACACACACACACACACACACTTACCTCGTACTTAAAAGCAGTTGTTGTATATTGTTAGACTAATAGGTGTGTGGTGAAAATAAACTTTTAGTTGTGATTGGTTGGATTAACTGGATTGTTAGTGGTTGTCTCACTGTAATAAGTCCCGGGTTTCATTCCCTGGTAGACCTGGAGTTTTCTGTGCAGAGTTTGCATGTTCTCCCAGTGTGTGTGTGCGCCTCTGTTTTCAGTGTGGGTAACATGCAGGTAAGACAAATTAAAGATACCAAATTTTTCCACGGCTGTGTTTAATTATGCATGACTCTTGTGATGTCACAAAGTGTAAAATATGACGCTGAAGCTTAACTAATTTAATAAATAAAAATGGGATTGGTATTATTTATGCTTTTGTGCATATTTGACATACAGTTTGTCATGAATAAGGCTGTTAACAATACAAAAGCAGCACAAACGTTCACGTTTCCGTGGATTCCTCATTTATTCCTCATGAAATATTTGTTCACTATAGAAAAACTGATCTCCCTCCTGCCGGAATACGTGGTGCCGTACACAATCCACCTGCTGGCACACGACCCCGATTACGTCAAAGTGCAAGACATCGAGCAGCTCAAAGACGTCAAGGAGTGAGTCTCACGTCTGTCTATCTGCTTTTATAGCACCTTGTGTGTTCAGAACAAACGCCCCCCCACCCCCTTTCTGAATTCCCCCCTCCCCCCACTCAGTTACTGTTTTTATTTATAGGGCTTTATGGTTTATTCTGGAGATCCTGATGGCCAAAAATGAAAACAACAGTCACGCTTTTATCCGAAAAATGGTCGAGAACATCAAGCAGACGAAGGACGGACAGTGTCCTGATGATGCCAAAATGAACGAGGTACGGCAATTGTTTGTTTTATTGCTGATGTTTTGTTGTTGTTTTTACTTTTCTTATTGTTTTCCCTGTTTTTTAGTTAAATTTTAGCCTTCAAAAAACCCAACGCCATTGAATTATGGAGGATCACAGATGACACAAGTATAAATAAATATATTTATAAAAAATTACCTTACTTAACATTTACAAGTGCAGAAATCCAGTCATGTAGAAATGCATAAATACATTTAAAATTTCAGAAGAAGCCTGAAAAAGTTGATTCATGGAAATACATTAATTTTATTGTGCACTTATTTAATGGCTGAAAAGTATTACTTTTATATTCATTTATTTTTACATCAATTTACTTTTTATTTTTAGACAAAGTTGAATCCTGCGGTTTTATTTTCTAATCACTACATTTCAACAAGTAGTCCCGGGTTCGATTCCTGGGTAAACCCCATTAATTTTTCTGTGCTCAGTTTGCATGTTTTCCTCCTGTCTGTGTGGGTTTACTCCGGGCGCGCCGGTTTCTTCACACAGCCCAAAAACATGCGAGTGTGTCAAATTGAAGATACAAAGGTATCCATAACTGTGTTCGATGTGCCTTCGACCGTCTCAGTTAGACGTTAAAAAGCTTAATTAATAACATAGTAAACGTACTTGTCATCATCCGTACCTGGTCTGATTTTAGAAACTCTACACGGTCTGTGATGTGGCCTTTAACATCATCGTCTCCAAAAGCACCACATACAGTCTGGAGTCGCCGAAAGATCCTGTGCTGCCATCACGGTACTTTACTCAACCAGACAAGGTACGACTGCAACTGACCTGCACAGTGATTACAAAATAAAGAACTTGTATTTGCTTAATTCTCGGTATCGTAGCTTATTTTATTGCCCCCCATTGCACCTTATTTATTAATTGTAAATAAACCAAGCTGACCAGACGGTTCTTAACACTCAGTAAAACAAGGTCGTTTGTGATGTGCAGTAAGAGTGTACAAACGGAGGTGCTTATGTGTGTAAGTTTGTCAGTATTGTTGTTCTAGCTTAGAACTATTAATTAGAACGAACTTAGAATTCTTTTAAAATTGATGGATCCACTAGATTTATACTCAGTGATGCATCAATCCTGTTGAATTTAAATAGCTTTTTTTTTTTTCTTTTCAGAACTTCAGCAACACGAAAAATTATCTTCCGTCTGACATGAAGGCGTTTTTTACCCCTGGAAAGGTAGCGCCCTCCTCCATTCAGTTATAGGTTTGTTTCTTTACTATTAACCTTAACCGTTGTTTTGTTTGCCTTTTGCTTTGCTCTGCAGCCTAAATCAGCGAATGTATTGGGTGCTGTGAACAAACCGTTATCAGCTACAGGCAAGCTGCAGACGAAACTCTCACGCATGGAGACCATTAGCAATGCTAGCAGCAATTCCAATCCCAGCTCGCCCGGTCGCAGTAAAGGAAGGTCAGTCTGGTGTTCACAATGTTCTGTGTAGTTGGTTTAAAACGAGAGTTCTCTCTAGGTGTGTGAGTGAGTGAGTGAGAGAGAGAGAGAGAGGGAGGGATTATATTCATCCTTGCTCTCTTTCAGTTAGTCATGAATTTAACCCGTTTGCTGTAAGTTCTAAAAGCACTTGTCTGTGTCTGAGAGCGCCATCTAGACGTCCGTATCGATCGGGTTCAGTGGAGCTGCAGTTATTTAGTTTATCATTGTATTTACACCGTTTACTAACTAACTAAATAATCTACATTTCTGGCTTTCTCTGGAGTATTTAAAGTAACAAAGTGTATTAAAATAAATCTATAATTGAAGAATCTAAACTTCTTCCTCTCTTACGCTCTAAGATTGGACTCTGGGGAAGTAGACCACAGCGAGAATGAGGACATCTCAATAAAAAGCCCGTCTGAAGTAGAGAAGCCCACCAGAGGGCGCAAGCGAGGGGCAGCCTCGAACCAGGAGGACAAGGCCCCAGAGTCAAAGGCTAAACGTGGTCGTAAGAAAGCCAACACCAGCGTGGAGGAGTCCGAGGATCAGTGGGGGGAGGATAGCAACATGCTCGATAGCACCATGGAAATGGAGGACGAGCAGAACAGCCCGCCCAAAAGGGCGCGACGTGGCCGGCCTCCCAAATCCGCCTCCAACAAGGACGAGACTCCCACCAAGGGCAGAAGAGGACGCAGGAAGGCTGCACCACCTCCGGACGAGGAAGAGGAAGAAAATGAGGCAGAGCCCGTAGCTGAGGGAGACGACGAGGTAGACGACGCCGGCAGCGAGAATATCGAAGTGAAGCCTAAAGCCAGACGAGGGCGCAAACCCAGGTTCGTTCCACATGCACTCTGATTAGATAGCATCTTGGGCACTCTGATGTCCTCCCACAGTCCAAAAACACTTATTTTTTTTTAATTTATCCTTCGTGTTTTACACTTTAAGTAACATTGACGATCATTCACCATACAAGCCACGTCAAACACAGTCATGGATAATTTAGTGTTTTTAATTTGCCTCACCTCACATGTTTTTGGATTGTGGGAGGAGATTGGATCAGCCCGAGCATACCCACACAGACTTGGAGAACATGTAAACTCCGACCCCCTAAAAGAGATGATTACTATTTTGTTACTATGATACTGTGTATCTGCGTGTGTGTCAATGAGGTGTTCAACATGACATCATAATAAGAATAAAAGAAATAAACGCCTGATTACACACACACGCGCGCGTGTGTGTGTGTGTAGCGCGAGTGCTGATTTGCCTTCCATTTTTCAGGGCGGAGGTTTCAGAAGCCGCCAATGATTCAGTGGCGTCCACGCCACAGAAACGAAGAGGTCGACCTCCAAAATCACAAACGGCAGCAAAAAAAAGCGGGTGTGTGGAAGCACTTTACTCTTTAAAAGAAGAAGGATTCGTAAACTTAATGACTTAAATGACTTCCTTTTGTCAGCAGGGGTGGAAGAACCAAGGCAGCAGTTCGTCAGGAGGAGATGGATGAGGAGATGGAGATGTCACATCATAGTGAAGAGGAAGCTGAAGAGGAGCAAGAGCTCTCACCGAAAGTACGTGTTCGCATACGTTACTATGGGTTACTACAGCGGATCATTCATAACATCACGACGAACGTTTTTTTTTTCTTATGGATGCTCGGACATTAATTTAATTCATTATTTTATTTATTCACGCTTGATACGGACTTTAAAAGCACATTAAAACATATTCGGTCACTTCCTTGTTGTCTATTTTAACACTTTCATCAAACAGAACACATTTTATTTATTTATTCCCGCCTCATGTTTTTACACTCTAGGTGTAACGTTCATGACTGGAGACGGTCGTTCATCACACGAGTCACGTCAAACAGTCCTGGATAAATTTAGTAACTTCATTTTGCCTCACCTGCATGTTTTTGGTCACGCAAACACCCACACAATTTTAAACCGGCTAATTCAATCCTCCCCAAATTAGTTTCGTACAGAAAAATAAAATGAAATACAATCAATGAATACTAGTTGTCACTGCCACATACTGCAGTGGCTGTGCAGTTACAATTAGATTCTAAAACAACCCCTCCGTAGCGGCACACACCCCAATATTTGAGAAGGACTGGCCTAACTGAACAATTGGAGCAGCTGTGGCCCGGTGATCAGAGAACCGGGCTTGTGATCGGAAAGTTGGTAGTTTGACTCCCAGATTGAAGTGCTCCCCGAGCACGTTTAAACTTACTGTTGATTACCAACATGCTAATAAATACTCACCCATATATGTTAAATATGTGTAATCATTTATTAACTCACCAAAAACACTTCTTGCTGCAGACACGGACGTTTTGTCTGATCGCTGCATGTACAAATCTAGTACGAGTCCTAGTTGATCGGAATGAAATCCCCTGTGCAGTGCTCTTACTTTCCTCTCTTCCTTGCTTTACTTTGCAGGTGCGACGGAAGGCAGGTAGACGGGATCGAAGATGAGCAAAATCAAAATGCTCACGTGTGAAAGATTTCATGATGTCGGAGCTTTGAGCCCTGCAACACACAGGAAGATATTTGTGAAGTGTTTGGACTGACGTGTTCTGCAGCTACACATCTGCTTCCATCGTATTTTGCCGTCGTTTCTGTCGTTTGTTCTGTTGTGCTGCGCCATACTCACCCGTGCGTCGTTTTTTTGTGTTGTTGTTGTATGTATGCGCGCGCACATGTGCCTACCATGTGAAGATCTCGACATTCAAAACATGTAAATAGTCCTTGTTCTTTCATCCCCCCCCTTTGTTTTAGGGAGAAAACTGTATAGCTCTTATGATTTCGACTTTAATGACAATTCATCAGCTGATGTGTCCAAGTATTAAAGGAAATTCAATTTGGAATTGAAAGCAGTATGTTTATCTTTCCAGTGTGTTTCATTCTGTACCGAGCGACATGATGGACTTTTGTAGTTCCTTTTTTTTTTTGTATTTATCGGTCATTTTACTTGTCTTTTTTAAAGCCCTTCTCATTGTGAACTTCGTTTGTGGAAACATTTGTGAAAGTGCAAACATGCCTCTACAGAAGAATAACTTGCTATGAAGATGATAAATCAAACATTTGTAAAAAGTAATTTCATGCCCGGTCTTGTTTTTATCAGTGTTTAGGACAGGAAAAGTCTGGTACAGGTTGGCCGTTTTAATATTGGCATTGTGTAGCAAAACAAAATTTCAACAAAATAAAAAAGTTATTCATGGGATTTTTTAAATGTCTGTTTACTTATTGAATATGGATTAACAAATTGACAGTACAAATATCTGCGATTCATCATTTGAAGTCAACTTTATACCTGTTGTTGATCTTAATCTTGATTTTTTATTTTTAAAGCTTTTTTGGCAGGCATATGTCTGGAACCCATAAACTCATGAGATGATCCCATTTATTTCATTTTAAATCTGACGATAGGTTGTAACAGGTGATATTGTTGTATTGCAAACAAACCCCTAGTGACAAAAGAAATCTTATAATAGTAAAGATTCAGTTCTTCGACGTTAATGTCGTCTTTGTATTCGCTGTCTGCTGCTGTAAATATTAGAGGGATTTTAATGACAAATTAAATCACACGAATTGCACCATTAAACGTGGAACTAATGTTCCGGTGTTAAAAAAAGCATCATTTAGTAACGGGTGTCACCTGAAAAGGACATTTTCTGCCTCTATGATTTCAGTGCCTGTTTTATCATTACAAGTGGGCACATGGTCATGTTGGGGTTCCATCCCCAGGTGGGGCGGTCCGGGTACTTTTTTGTGTAACAGATACGATCAAATCTGTATCGTCAATAGTAGATGATCGATCAAGGATAAATGTGTTGACGTCCAGGGTATTGGAAATATTGACCGATTATTGGGGAGAAAAACAACAATGCTGAAACAGGAAACTAACAAGGAGCTGTTCTGCATTCCTCGGGCCCAGCTAA
>JAOTRQ010069379.1:0-23147 GCA_028565875.1 Hoplisoma paleatum
GTGTGTGTGTGTGTGTGTGTGTGTGTGTGTGTGTGTGTGTGTGTGTGAGAGAGAGAGAGAGAGAGAGAGAGAGAATGGATCAATCCATTATCTAGTTTACCTGCATCTAATTCACACTGGTTGAATACACTAAAAACCTGAACAGTTTGTTGCAGTATGCAGAAACACACGCACGCACGCACACACACACACACATGCAAGCGTGCAAGCACAGGGAAACTTCAGCATCTTTAGTTAACCTGACCACATGTCTTCAGACTGTGGGAGGAAACTAGAGTACCTGTAAGAAACCCACACAGGGCAGAGAACATGCAAACTCCACATGGAAAGTTTACACTGATTTCTTGCTGTGAGGTGAAAATGCTAACCACTAAGCTACTGTGTTGGTCACGTAAATAAGAGAATAAATAATAATAAGAGTAGGATATTACAAAAATTAAATAAAATAAAAATTACTTAAATTTTTGCTAGATTTTCTAATTTAAAAGTTAATAGCAGGCGTGTCAGAAGCATTTTTAATATGAGGGAACCCCCACTGGCAGGTGGTAGCCCCCTCCCTCCTCTAATACAGAATGCTTTAGATGTTATTTTCTGCATGGAAGTGTAGTTTTACCATTTTGTTAAACACTTTAATACAAAATCAAATACAAAAGTCTCTTCAAATATTATTTTACAGACATTCAACAATATAACCATATTAATGTAGTCCATTTATTTATCACCGCTATGCCTAAGATAATGAAACAAATGCGACCCAATTTATCATCAACAATGACTTTTTGGGTGCATTTCTTTTTTACTTTTGGATGTAACACAACATACCACCGTACCAAGCATAATAATGTGTGTTTAAAAATAAGAATATTCCTCATTTCACACAATGAACAGACATGACGTGATAAGGATGTTTTACTTTAAAAACAACTTTCTTTTTCTTTTTGTTTCAGCTCTTTGTGGAAGTAGGTCCACTTCTCCATCTACACCCGCTCTCTCGGTAAAATCATTGGCTATCCCTACCACTATGCAGATGTCATTCCCTCATTCTACCATTCAAGCCTCAGCCTAATATTACCATCATATCCTTAAATTATCTGTATTGTCAATTTAGGCCAATGTTCCCGACACAATACTAACCTTATACTATGAGACACTATACACCTTACCTTGGCAAAGTGTCTTCCACAGCAATCTTACATGCCATGGCAGTTTAACGATTACTTAACACTGAATACACGTTCTAAATAAATGGTGCATTACATTCAAGCACAAATGTATTTTACTTAGATTGAATAGAATCTTCTTGCAAGCTCTGTAATTTATGGTATGTTTATAGTGGCTTTATTAGGGCTACAAAAACACTAGAAGCTTCGGGGAATTTAAAAGAAAAGCAATTAAACAGGTTACAGAGACTGCAAACACATGCTCTGTAGACCCACTGTGAAATGCAACTATCCAGCTGTGGTGGCAAGAGAAAGTCGATGAAAGAGAGTCGCCAGATGACGCAGGGAGGTTGGACTGCAGATAAATGGGGTCGTGTTTCAACAGGAGGTTATGCAGGGCCGTGACTAAACATCCTGTTTTAAGTGTATGAGAGTCTGACTACAGCTGGTCGAGAGGTGTAGGCAAATTGCCAGAAAGTACAGTAAGTATATAATAAAATGATTTGGAATGATGCTGTAATTATTTCTGATCATTATTCATACACTGTGGTGTCAAACTCAAACCTAGAAAACATTGCGTTATTAAGAAATGACAACACAAACAAAGATAAACAAAACCATGAACTAGAAAACAAAATATATTCAACTAGATTAAAAGAGACAGGAACACTTACAGACACGATAATTACCAGAATAATGAGGGGGTGTAGACAAGGCAGGGGAACACAGAGGAAAACAAAACAAGATGCAGTTTGAACCTTTCTATAGGGATGCCACTGAGGGTAGACTGGAGATGATCTTATTACCATTTATAGCAATTCCATTTTCATTTTTTCATTGCTTAATAGTTTAGTAATTAATTTTAGTCAATGTTGTAGTGAGACACCAGCAGTAAATTAATCTATTGTGATTTTCGGCCAGTCCCCAAAGACAATCATGTCTTTATGTGTACATCTGTAAAACTAATAGCATCAGTGGTGATTTAATTCATACATTTCCTAGACATAACACCAATTATCTGACCATTTATGAACATTTTATCCTCATAGTTGATGTTACAAGTAGAGGAAATGGGCAAGTGTAAGAACTGAGTTAGTAAGAGAGCTAGGTGACTGGGCCCAAGCATCTCTGAAACTGACACTCTAGTTAGCAGTTCCTGGTCTGCAGTGGCCGATATTTATCAAAAGTGGTCCAAAGCTCATCAGTGCACATGGTTGTAGCTTCAGCTACTGTTGCTCAATTGCAGAAGTTGAAATTAGTTTTTATCACACAGGCTCTCTACATAGCCATTGTTGCAAGATTTTTAACCCTGTTCCACTGCTGACCCCAACTTCAAAAATCGGAATGTGTGAAGAAAGAATTTTGTTGTACTGTGTAATGACAAATAAAGGCAGTCTATTCTAAATTTGGTTACAAATTACAATACAGTATTAGAAATGTTAAGCTTAATTGGTGCATAATTATGTAGCAGTTTGACATTTTCCAGCACAAGAGTCCAGCACACCTGAGATATAATGCTTGATTCTACTGTTTCCCCCTGGAATAATTCAAGTTTTAATGATGCAATACAAATAACAAGGTCTGAACCTTTAAATGGGGTAATAAATAGGAGTAGTAATAGTAAATAATAATAAATTGTGTATAAAATACTATTAAAATATATAACAAGTAAATGCTTTCATTATTTTTTTCCTGGCCAAGGTCTTGTGTATCCAATTTTATACAGAATCATTGAGCGTATGACATCAACCCATTCCGGAGTGGGTGGAAATCCATTGCAAGGATTCAGCGGTGTCCATTTCACTCAGATATAACCAGTATTTCATTAGTGGTGGAGTAGCATAAAATATTGCCGCCAAGGCCCTTATATATTCCTAAATATTTTAATAGCTAAATATTCTTAAATAGCATGATTAGCTATTAAACAAAATTGCACAATATTAAGGACAAAGTGTGGATTCTTTTGGGATTTCTTGTTAATGTTATTTAAAAAGGTAATATCAGTATCAGTTAGATAAGGTTCTGTAGGTAATGTGGCTTCATGCAAATGTTCTTACCTCAATACTTTTGTGACTTGAGATGTACAGTTCTTTAAACAGGTCTACACAATATACCTTTAAAAAGATTTGCTTCATCTTTCTTCATCAAATAAAGCCTTGAAGCATTGAAAGCCTTTAAATCTTACACTGAATACTTTTACTTATACTTTTATGGGCTAGCCATGGCCTGATAGTTAATGAACTGGGCTTTAACATGTCACGACTGAAGTGCCCTTAAGCAAGGAACCCGTAACCGCTCGTAGATCTTGCATGCATTTTATAACATATGACATTTTTATAACACACACACAAACATAAATTCAATTCTCTTTTACTCTCACTTCAATTATATTTGCTCCAAAATGCACACGCAAATTTATATTGTGGATTCTTATATTTACAGGGCACAATCGTTGTTTACCTGATATAGAGACAAGAGAGGTGTACACCCACACAATGTGTCAACAAGACAACAATAGTTTCCAGAGCTAATGTTAACACAACTACAACACACTGCCTTGTCTAATTAGGGTCATTGTGTTTAGTGATTCGCTGATACACACAAGCCCAGCGACAGACCTTTTGTTTGACATGCAAACTTACATAAATACACTTCAGTCTTTATTTACCGTGGACAAAACAATGTAAAATGCCCCGGTGTCTGACCAGCTCTTTAGAATCATCTAGCTTTTTATGATCGTTGAGGAATTGATAGGTTAATTTAACTTTCTTAAAACATTTTTTTGTTGATGTTTTGTTTCCAATGCGTTTTTCCTCTCATGTAAACCATGGCACAATCATTGACTCCTGCAGTCTGCAGTGCGGGGCCAACCATCGTACGTCATCCCTGGAGCTAAAAGCATTAATAAGACCCTAAGTGAGGGTCATAGAAGGTTCAGATGGTGCTTTGGTCTGTTTACAGAATGTAAAATGTTTCTGATTTGTTATGCATATGTTGAAGTCCTGATGTTTTTCCTAGAACAGAAATCCTATTTGCTAAGATTTGTTTGTACGATCTTTGACCTTAGCAATGTTGAAGAGATATTTGTTCCTTACCCTGCAGGAGTCACAGTTTTAAAGATGCTCTGATCCATCATAAAAGCACACACAGTATTTGCAATCTCAGTTAATGACTGGTTTTTTTGTGCCATACTTGATAAATACTTACCACTGTAGATCGGGAACAGCACACAAGAGCTGCAGTTATTTTGAGATACTCTGACCCAGTCGTCTACCAATGACAGCCACTGTCAAACTTTGTCAACAACTTTGTGGATAAAATGTTTACTTGCTGCCTAATATATTCCCTAATCGCTTAACTGTTCATAATATTACTATAATATAATCACCCAAACATGGAATAAACCACTGAACAATGACCTTGATAGGTTTTCTATTGCTTTTGTGGTACATTGTGGTATGTACTTTGTATCTTGTATCTTGTCCAGTTACTGTAGCCAAAAACTACAGAAACTAAAATATGCATTTAATATATACATTTCCATGTATGTGCAAAGAAGTTCTGTCTATACACTTAACTCTTTGTACCATTTGACGTTCAGGATCTTAACCCTCACAGACCCAAGTGCCGCATTCAATGGCTGACCCTGCACTTTGAACCCAACTTGCAAAGAAGCTGAAATATGCCAAGAATCTCACTGCACTGAACTGGTGTATAAATGTGTATAATAACAAAAACAATCAAAAAAATCTTCTATTGTAAATTTTTTATTATGAAATATTGTATTTGTTTGTAGCTAGACCTGATACAATAGAACACTTGTAATATATCAATTTCTACAGTACAGTGAAACTCTTCACTTCATTTTGTTTGCAGGCCAGGGTCAGAGCACAGGGTCAGATGTTGTACAATGGAGCTGACAGAAGCCTAACTGAGGGTCATTCAAGGTTCGCAAAGATATTTTGTCTGCTTACAGAACCTGTTTGTAAACGCTTATATTTTCCCAGAACAAAAAAGTAAATGATAAATTCCTTAAAAGGCAATTATAGTCATTTAAATTCAGATTTTGTTCCGTTATTTTAATTTTCAGGAACATCCGTCTGACTGTTACACTAGCTTTTAGTGACTTTGCACCAACTTGCTCTTAAAAAGGGAATATTTGAACTCTCCCCTGAATACCATGTTTCCGAGTAGAAAGATTAGAAAGATTTCTAATCCTCAGTACACTCACCCACTCTTCGGGCCTTACTAAAGCATTACGATTTTTCTTCACTGGAACGAAAGGGTCTAGCCCAACCCTTAAAAAATGACCCACTTATAACTAAACTTTAAGCCCCACTTATAGTTTTATATATCCACATAATCAAACTAACATTATTTGAATGATTTGTACTGAAAGGTGTCAGTCAGGTTTGTGATATCAGGACAATCAGTACAGATGCCAAGAAAAAGCGAATCGATGTTTAGACTTCATCTATAGTCTAAATAGAATAGTTTACAGAAATAGTTTATATATAACAGCACATTTCAAAACTGTCCAGTAAAGGCCCTTAAATTCATATAAATACCTATTACATAAATGTTTATGTCCGCTTCTTATGAATTAAGCAGACTCATTATTTTAATTGTTGTAAAAAACATAAATTAAAAGTAGAATTGGTCGCATTTCATAATTTGAAAGTTTGCCATATTGATAGTTTAATAGAGTGCTGTCACTCACAGACCATTATGATCAAAATTCCACCACCACCATACAGTCCTGAGTGTACCAGACTGCCAGATAAAAAAAAACTTTAACTGCCCTCCAGTGTTCGTAGGCCTTATATCACTACGTCCGGCACTTAGCATTGCAATTGTTGATGAAAGGCTTTGCATGCACCTTCTTGGGCAAAGGAAATTCATGTTATTAAGTGCCTGGTTCACAGTTTTTATGCTGATGTGAGTGTGAGAAATGAATCACTTGAATTGTGTACCAATGTGTTTTCCAACCTTTTGTCCTATATTTTATACTAAGGCTAAATAAACAAGTGAAGAGAGTTGCTGAGTAAGTAAGCTGAGAGTTACATATGTGTTTTGGACAGTCTAATAGGTTTAGGTTTGAGTTTGAATATAAAGCACTGAGGACTTGTTTTGATTATATTAAGTTATAATAATCTTATTTTAATAACACTGGTCTACATTCATTTTGCTGACCTAATTATTAAAAACCTGACCAAAAGTATGACCAATAGTAACGTAAATTTTGTGCAATGCAATGTGCAAGGTCGTTTTGGGCGTTTTTTTAACCTAACTTATGTGTCATTTAATTTTTCTGTCTGTAGACGGCGCGTGGAATACGCTGCGGCCTCTCTCTGTAGGAGAGGAACGTATTTTCAATATTGTAATATAGATTTGACAAATAAAGCTTCTTTGACTTTGACTCTTTGAATTTGAACTGTTAGGGAGAAATCTTTTGGATGCTCTGAATAGTAGATCCAGGTATTTACACTGTAATCACCAGTAGTAGTCTGCCATCATGCTTCTGTTCCATCTGCCTGGATATTTATGTTCCATAGTATTGATGTATCTGGGAAGTTTTGTCCTTGTTCTTCATGCATAGCTCCAAGATTTGAGGAAAATTAGTTCATGAGTCAATATGAGTAGGCGGCAATTTGCAGAAAACCTGGAAGTGACTGGAGGAAAAAGATGTGATTTTTACATGTTATCTTGTAGTCAGCAAAATATATGTATCCCTGTGTTAAATTTCAGGAGATTTTCTTTCTGTTATTGTTCTGTGTCTATGTCATTTGTTGTTGTTGTTGTTGTTGTTGTTGTTGTTGTTGTTGTTGTTGTTGTTGTTGTTGTAAATTCGAAGCAAGTCATGTAATATCAAACATGTAATCATGAAACCATATTTATCAGATATAGCAACAAACAACAGAGATTATTGCTCGTAAAAGCTCGACTTGTGCTAAGCCAACGATGGGTTCATTATCAAGGCCTTTTATCTAGCTTTCATTCTGTCAATCAAAAAGTTGCAAAAATGTTTTACTATGCACCAAAAATGTAAACATCAGCCCAGTTTACCTGGCATGAAATAGCATTCTGAAGATTATTTTCTTTATTTTTAGTAGATGGAAATTAAACTAATTTTCTTTCTCAAATATGCTGGTGTACTTTTGGGCTGTGGGAGGGAATTGGTGGTTCTGGAGGACACCATATAGACACAAGGGAAAGCATGCTAGCTTAGAAAAGAAAAGTGAGTTTAAACAGCAAGCGGGGATGGGGTTTATACAAATAGTAGCTGTATATAAATGTATTTATGTCACCAGTGAAAGCCTATTTAATATAGAACTTGACACTGTTTATCTTCGGTTGCTCCACTATTTACAGATTCATTGTCAGGTACAGGTTACAGTTTATCAACATCCTGAATTTGCAAAACAGGTAATACAGCTATAGTACATTATGGCCACCTTCCTATAGACCTTAAACCTAATTTCATTAATAGTAATCTTTTTTCTACCAGTTTTAGAAAGATGTCTATAACTGCTACATATGATTTACAGTTCTTCCTGAAATTCCCTCAATAAGTCTGCTTAAGATGGTAGTTCCACATACATTCCATATACAGACCCTTGTGTATACAGAGTAATATAAACATAACCACACACTTACATATCTTACATTCATTGCTGGTCATGCAGACCAGAGCCGGTTTTAACCTACAATATTAGGGTGGCCTGGTAGAAAAAATAAGTGAAATTTGGGCTAAATAATGATTTAATATGAATGTCTAATGATTGTAAAATTAAGATTGGATGGGCAAGACGAATGTTTGGGTGGGCTGAGCCCACCCCTGCCCATTGCTAGTGCCAGCGTTGATGCAGACAGTGTATCCTAGTGGGTAGAGCTTTGGGTTATTAACCCAAAGGTTGAAGGTTCAAATCCAGGCTTTGCTACACAACCACTGTTGAGTCTTTGAGCAAAACCCTTAACCCTGTCTACTGCAGGGGAACCGTACGTTGGCTGACCCTGCGCCCTGAACCCAACTTCTAAACTAGTTCCATACGAGTTGGGATATGTGTAATGCCGAATAAAAAGCAATTTATTATTATTTATTTCTAGACAGATACACTAATATTTACTAAACAAAATAGGGTTATTCTGTTCTTCTGTATGGCCATATTTCAGTGTCACATTTTAACTCTGCTGTTCTGCATGATTGCATCTCAGTGCACTTTCTTTTTCAATTCTGTCTGTATCTTTACTCCATATTGTTTGACTTTTTAATTTAAATCCACAACATTTAAATAAAAACATAACAATGTTTAAATTAGTAAAGTGTGCAGTGATCGTAGCCTGAAATAAATAAATAATATTCTATCTAAGTAAAGATAGATTTAAGTGTTGTTACATAATTTAACATAGTCATACTCAAGCATGGTCTTTTAGTATAACAAATTCATACATAATATTATATTATATATATTATAGAATATATTATTATATAATATTTACACACCTAATTTCAAAAGCATGTATTTATTCTTTCAAGCCTATTTGGTGTAATTTCGACTTTAAAAATATGTGTATGCTGTGAAAGGTAAACACTTTTTGGCTCCTATTTGAAGCAGTTCCACCCACTTGGAACTATACCTCCCACTTGGAGCTGTTTCACCTACTTGGAGCTGTACCTCCCACTTGGAGCTGTTTTACAAATTTGAAGCCGTTCCACTGACTTGGTGCGGTACCTCCCACTTGAAACTGTTCATCCCACTTGAAACTATACCTCCCACTTTGAGCTGTTCCACTTATTTGGCGCTGTTTAACCCATTGGGAGCTGTACCTCCCATTTGGAGTGGTTCCACCCACTTGAAGCTGAACCTCCCACTTGGAACTGTTTCACCTGCTTGGAGCTGTTCAACCTGCTTGGAGCATTACCTCCCACTTGGAACTGGATGCGCTCTGCAGCAGCTCAACTCATGTTTTTTTTTGTATGCTGCCGTAACACCTTGGGATATTAAAAGACTCTCATCTCATCTAAATAATAAATCCCTTTAGGCACAAACGCAAAAAATTCTGCACTTCTGTTCCTTTTTGTTGCAAAGATCCGCACATAAATAAACTAAAAACAAAAAAGCTTTTACTGTGTTTTATCCATACTTGGAATGTATATGTTTCCCCCATATACGTAAATAAAGGTAAAGGAAAATAAAATAAGTAACATAGCGAATATATGTAAAGAATAAAGAGAAACCAGCGCGTTTATTGAGGGAGGCTACGTCTTGGTGAACGGTTGGTCACCAATGCGCATGCGCAGAAGTTCAAACCGGTCTAAATTCAAAACTGTGGCGGGTAAGAAGAAACTAAGCGTGGTACACAGCAGTGTCTCAGTTCTACTAGAGGAGGGCAAAACATCCTTAAAATGTCGAAAACATTACAGGGAATTACACTGAAGGGAAGCGCCGAGCTGGTCGCCGAGTTCTTCTGTAAGTTCTCCGTTGTTGTAAGAAATAAGCGTTTGTTAAACGCGTTTATAGTTCTAGTTCAGTTTAGCCGAGTAGCTTTCGCCATACAGCTTGATGCCCGTTAAAGTACACGTCTTATTACAGTGCACGCAGATTTGTGACGTGTGTTGTGTGTGTTACATGTGTATTATATTATATTGTCTACATGAACCAACACACGACGATACATTTTTAAATAAATGTTTCGCTATTGTATTCGCTCGCAGCTTAGCATGAGCTAACACTTAACATAATGGCACTGTGTACACTTTAACTCATATTCTAGTTAAACTCGACGATCCAAATTTGATGTTATTAATACTATGATACAACTACAAAGTGGACAGGTACTCAAAACACGGTATAAAGTTTTTTTTAAGTTTATTGAGCAACTAGCTTTTATGAAAGGTGCTCTAAATGATTTGTTGTGTTTTTTTAAATTAACGTCACATTTCCTGCTTTTGTGTGAGACCAATTTTAAGGATTAAAACAGGTTCAGCTACCAGCTAAATAAAAGTCTGTTTGTTTTGCCCATGATATAAATCAGGAGGCATTTCAAAAGTCTGGCCCAGGGGCCAATTGTGACCCGTGTTCACATTTACACCTGCACCCAGCCGTAGTCATAAAATCAATATGTGGTCCACAGTATAATATGCACACATACAAATAAACTAATTCACCAGAAGATGGCAGTAGAACTGTTAAAAGGTGCGTATGAAATTGCACAATTATATAAGTGTACTCTAATTTAGTACCTAGTGCACATTGAACATGGAACAATTACACCCTTGTGCACATTTAATGGGACATCTCAAATGAAACATTACACTTCAGGGAAGTTACAGACTAACGTTGATCATGGTTTCCTTGCCCGCCAGTTGGTGTTTACACAATAATCTATTTTTATGCATTTATTTGCTTTGTTTACTCTTTACTAATGAATAGTTTTACTTACCGCTACATACATTTTTATAAAGCAGTTGCCTCTCTTTCTTTGTCAATAGCCACAATTAACCAGTCGAAGGACCTGCCTCTTGTCTTATGTAGACGTAACTGGTCGGTTTAGTGTGAGTAGTGTCCATAGTTTCACACTGTTTTCTTGGCTGTTTGGAGCCACCTGGGTACTTTCGATGCATTGACTTTTATTGCATTTGTCAGACACACTAAGCACTCATATTGTTTAAAAAGTGCTTTTTTGAGATAAAAATGAAGAGCATAATCGTATAAATTGCTAAAGATTTCTTTGAATAAGTAGTATATTCAAGATCCTTTAAAAAACCAAACAATACAGAGGTGGCAGTTTGTTCACTGAAGGAATAGATCACTGATCACTGCCTCGTCCTACTTTTTTACTTCTTAAATTGTAGTTTAAAATAATGTTTACAATTGTTGTTTTCGATTATTTTTTAGCTTGTTAAACGTAATTTCGAGTGCTTGGATGGAGTAGTTACAAAGCATTTCACTGCCGGTTGTACTGTTTATAACTATGTATGTGACAAATAAACTTTGATTTGATTTTTTTGAAGTTGTGCTGTCTTTCTGTAGTTCTGGGTAAGCGGGTAGTTCTGTCAAAAATCTTGGATTTATAATAAATCTTTATCATGTTTTGAAGTTCAGAACTCAACACGTTTTGTTCTGTTCATTTGTCACCCAAACAACGTTAAATTATGAAACCGTTTGAGTGAAATAATACAAATTATTCATAAAATTGTTCAATGTTAATGGTTTAAGTACCATAGTTCTAAATAATACTGAATGGTCACCCCACACACACACACACACACACATTTTCACCTCACGAAAATCTGGCCCTCTTTGCTCAAATTTAGACACCCTTGGTATAATGTGTAGGTTTGGTGCGCTATTAATATGCTGCCCCTCTAATAGTAATTTCTGCTCTGACAGAGTAACATGCTTTGTTGCTAGTTTGCTCTGATTGAGATGTTTCTACACTTGCAGCATTCGGAATCAACAGTATCTTATACCAGCGAGGCATCTACCCTGCAGAGACTTTCACCCGGGTCACAAAGTATGACATGAGTCTTCAGCTTACAACTGACCCCAAACTAAAGACCTACCTGACTAATGTGGTGACACAGCTTAAAGGTTTGATATACATGTTTTTTCTGGATGTCAGGAACATTTCGAATGCATAAATCGACTAAAATCTGCTATAATACAGTTCTCATTTTGAATTGGAGTTCATAATCTAAAAATGTTTCTTCCTTTACTGTTTGTATAGATTGGCTGTTTGATTGCACAGTGCAAAAGCTGGTGGTGGTAATCACATGTATTGAGACAAATGAGGTCCTGGAGAGGTGGCAGTTTGACATAGAATGCGACAAGACAGCCAAAGAGAGCAGGTATTTTTTTAAACATTGTTTTCTTTTGAAATTTGGAATGCTTTTTTACCGTTGTGCTTTTTATACTCACAGGAAATACTTTTCCGCTTTTAACCCAATCAATACGATGAAACACAGATTTACACACACTAGTGAACACGCACAAGTGGGCAGCAGTGTGCACACATGTCCAGCGTTGTTGTCAGCCCTAGCCATGGCACCTGGGGAGCACTTAAGGGTTGGGTACCTTGCTCAAGGGCACTTCATTCGTAAACTATCAACTCTCAGAATCAAACCTTCCGATTACAAGCCCAGTTCTCTAACCACGAGGTCACGACCATCTCCTTAACGATGTAAAAATATTCAAATGAAAATTAATACTAGAACATTTCGTTTAGTCCCAAATTGCCCATTTTTGTAAGTATTTCTCATAAATAATAAGTTAATTTAATAATTGTTTTAGTTGCGTTTCAGTTTGGTGAAACATTTAACTAAAATAACCTCTCAGTACTTGTATGTGCAGTGAAATAAACTT
Source organism: Hoplisoma paleatum (assembly GCA_028565875.1). Lineage (NCBI taxonomy): Eukaryota > Metazoa > Chordata > Actinopteri > Siluriformes > Callichthyidae > Hoplisoma > Hoplisoma paleatum. The sequence goes on from JAOTRQ010069379.1 coordinate 12,527, forward strand.
CTGAAAGTTATAATGTGAGTGTACTAAATCATGTTCTTTATTCTAGTGCTCCCAGGGAAAAGTCCATGAAAGCCATTCAGGAAGAAATCCGATCTGTTATCAGACAAATCACAGCTACAGTCACCTTCTTACCTTTACTGGAAACTGCATGTAAGTATTTCCCAGCTGCTGATAGTGTTGTGGGTTCATGCAAATAGTGTAAATGCAGCTTCTAATACCATTACATTTTATACTGAAAATTGAAAGCCATTGGAACGTTTTAATATTCATTGGTTACTGATGCATTGTACATCAGTTTATTTAAATTGATCAACATTTAAATATTTGCTTTTTTGCTAGGTTTTACCGTCGTTTTAGCCAGTGCCTAGAAATGTGTATTTCACCTTGTAGATCTTTGGGATATTATTTATTATAAATGGGAGTTTATATGGCAATGCTGTTGACTTTAGTGCAATTTAAAACACCCAGTTTGTCGTATCATATTTAGTAGACATTTGTCTGCATTGTATTAATATTGCAAGTCATTGAAATGTAAGTTCAACACCAATTTTAGACCAATGCACCCTCTGCCTGTCTCTCTCTGTGCGAGTTCCTTGATGTGTGCCGATTTCCTCCCAGTCTAAAAACATTGCACTAGGTCAACTGGAGATTGTACTGTAGGTAGACAGCTCCCCATAGCACTATGGGTTGGAGAAAGACCTGACAACGTACTGTAAAAACATCTCACTGATAAACTCTCAGTATGGTCTACAGAGTGCCCAAGAGTCTGATGTGACTGGATTGAGGAATGTGAGAAACTTAGCAATATACCTTTCAAAAGAAGAGTAATCCATTTATTATATAATTGTGCCTTTGTTCTAGCTTAGCAATGTGATGCCAATAAATGATGGTAAACATAAACAAAACAAAAACATTCTAAACTGCTTGGGAAAACTGGTGGTATTTCATTTTTGTAAAATAAGTAATACTTTAATCAACGGAGAAGAAATGACTTAGATTGCCTTCTTTTGGGATCGAACCCATTGCCTTATTGGGAGGCGACAGTGCTACCCGCTTTGCTACTATGCCACACTGAAAACACATCGACTGCTCATACTTGTCAAGTCGGATGTATTTGTACATTTAGCACTTTTCACAACAGACACTGAATGAAATCAGTGATAGCTTAGTGGATGAGGCATTGAGCTAGAGATCCGACGGTTCAAGCCTTACTATAACGTGAGTTGCTATAAAAATAGTATACTGTTTATTATTTCAAGTTGCTTTTTATAAAGGCTTGTGTTCAATGCTGAACATGTAAAAAGCAAAAGTTATTGTATAGTAACAATAAACTTCACTGTTCGTATTGAAACAGGTGCTTTTGACCTGCTGATCTACACAGACAAGGATCTGAAGGTCCCCGAGCAGTGGGAAGAGTCCGGACCACAGCTCATCGATCAATCCGAAGAGGTCCGGCTTCGCTCTTTCACCACCTCCATCCACAAGGTCAACAGTATGGTTGCGTACAAAAGAACAAACTCCATGTAACTGTCTGTCTTTATTCATCTGTTTTCTGTACATAGTTGTCTTTCGTGTCCAAAAGTCGCTGTCTGTAGCTAGTTCCTCTGATGCTGAGGTTTTTATGACCGTATCCCTGAAACCAAATAAACGCCTTGCTGTATTACAGGCGCACACCGTCTCCTCTTCTGTAGATATTGCCTCGTTGCTTCTGCATGTACTGATTCTGCCCTTTAGATGGCAGCAGCACATACGTTTTAAGATTTTTAATTAAATGCCTAATTAGAACTCCAAGATCCAGACACCAATAATTTTCGAAGAAATTTTAATTTAATCAATTCTTATGCCATGTTTAATCATGTCAATGCCATCCTTTCTGTGGAGGTCGCATCGTTCTGCACACATTTGTATTTACAATCCAAAAACATGCAAGGTGAATTTAACTGAGTGACATTAAAATTTAACTTTATTTAACATTATTTTAGTAAATATCAAATAATTTATTCTGCATATCCACATACTACATCCATTAGTATTTACATGCCTGTAAGTACATGCTATAAATAATACTACCTTTGATGCATTTGCCATAAGGAAGCATTCACTGGGTCGTGGATACAGACACATGAAGAACATGCAAACTTCACATAGTAAGGAACCTGCAACAGTGTAAACGGTAGCTGTTTTCTGCATAGCATATTCATCCGGTGGGTTGAAGCCAACCAAGCCAAATATATTCCTGTTCCGACTCTCCGACAGCACTCGACTATAATGTTGCTTTCTTATGTTTATCAGGCCAGCAGGTGTTTATCAAGCCAGCCAGGCTTTGATGTTCATAGAAGGGGATGTTAAAAGAGGAATACTGCCAGTTTCTCCTTAAACGATACATTTCAAGCGCTCACACTCCAACCATAAAACATTACAGAGCAGAAAATCCATCTTTATATACGTACGCCTTCGTCTATCAGAATTGTTGAGCTGAATTTAAGGGCAAAAAGAATTAGTACCTCTAACAAGCTTGATGATGAATAAAGGATATATGACATCACTAACCTGTTACTGTGGTAGCAACACTGAACCAGACCTGCCACGAATAATAATAATTAAATATTAACTTACCTAGAAGTGTAAAATCATGACGTTAATAAAACATAAGGTGGCTAAGTAGGTAGAACTGTCGTCTGACAGTAAGGTCCTGGATTTTATCTGCAGGAGGTCTGGACCAGGTTCTTTTTATGAGGAGTTTGCATGTTCTCTCCATGTCCCCAAGTGAGGTGAATAAAATTACAAAACTGTACAATATAATGTGTCATGAGGAACCGTTACCTGGCATGAATGTAATCATGTTAAAATCTCAAACAAAAAACTGGTGATACTTGATATTTGTAATATATACATCATACAACAGTATACATCATCTGAAATTAATGGAGCATGTAAATACTAATTTATGATGATTATCTCCATCACAGCACCTGTTACTGGGTGGGATATAATAGTCTGGATGAGTGTAAGGATTTTCTATGGTGTTGTGCTGACTAGATCAGTGCAGGTCTAAACCTTCAGCTCTTTTGAAGTGTTTCTGGTACCCAGTGGTCAGTGTCTAACAAAAAAGGTTCTGAGGAAAGAAAACTAACAGAGTGGTGACCGGGTTACGTGGTCAGGAGTTGGCCTACGTGGGGCAATCTAAAGAATGGGCTACTGTAGCTCAACCTCATGCTAGTCCTCATGTCAAAATACACCATTACTGCATCACAGGAGTATCAAATGCTGAAAAGCTTCCTCTAATAGATTTGTACTTTTAAATTCATTTAAAATTTATATTATTCATCTGTGAAAAATGTGATGTGACAAAACTGATTTTAAAAAATCTTACAATTTGAATCCTGGTCACCTGGTGGGCCAAAACCTGAGCTTCTTTCAATGTGTTGATAAGGTCATTCTTTTTCTGCATGGCGTGTGACAGGAAGAGTGCTCTTATCGATATATAGTGAAGAGAATGTGTATGTGTTTCTGGGACACCACTAACTGCCACCCTGATCAGGAGAAAAATAGTAATAAACATCATTACAATTGCAATGATTATCTTATTTAAATAGAAAAAAAATGACAGTATTAACTTGTGACTAATGAAATATAGATTTATTTTGAACAGCTTTTATGTAAGAATCGGGTTCAGATAAACCAACTTTAAAAACATCTACAGGTACAAAGTTAATAAATATACAAATAAAATGTGAAACAGTAACACAAAGTGAAAAAAAAAACATTTTGAATATTGGAAGTGGCTGTTTTTTTTTTGCTGTTGCACATTGTAGCTTAATTCTATGGTGCACTAAAGTGCCAAATAAATTATTGTGTGTACCTGTTTTATTTCAGTGCAAGAACTACGAAAAATGTAAAAAGAAAACAAATAGGACTACTAAGATAATAATAAATAAAAGTTAATAATGCGTAGACATTACACAGGGTTAGAAAGATCTTCATGGTTACCTTCTTCACTTCTTTGTTATATTTGTTTTTACCCACACTAGACACCGATATATAGGATGTTCCCAAACCTAAAGAGCTGCCCCGCTGTCTTACACCCTCTACAGGCAGCTACATAACTACTGAGGTTGCTAATAAGTCATTGCCTTATAAGTCAGGACATTTAAACACGAATATTTCAGTTTTTCCCTTATTAAGCTAACGTAGTCAGCATCATACCATTCAAACCAATAGGACGTGCTAGAATGTGAAAAGACGCCTCTCTCGTGTGTACTGAAAGCACTTAAACAAGCCTGAAGTTTAAAATAAATACAGTGTATATGTTTATACAACCTAAAATCAGAAAGAATATATTAATAATATATATTGATAAAGTTTTTGCCATGTTAATTATTATTTTTTGTGTGTTGAATGTTCACTTGTTCTACACTGAATATACAATTTGTATTTTAATCATACATTAATTTGAAAGTGGGTAACAGCAATAAGGTTCTGGGCTCGATCCCCAAATGGGCAGTTTGCATGTCCCCCCTGTGTCTGTGTGGGATTACTCTGTGTGCTCTGCTTTCCTTCCACAGTCCAAAAACATGCCATCAAGTTAAATGAAGACTCTGAATTGTCCCCAGACACTCCCCAAGCTCGGAAAAGGCTTGTGTCGAGAACAGTGTAAAAACTATCAGTGCTGAATTGATGAGTTGTAGCAAAAGCCTAAGACCCGACCCCGTACTCGAATAACAATGCAAAGGCACAGGAAGAGACTAGTTATTTCAAACAGCCTATGTGATATAAAAAGTTTGCAAACGCAATAATAATAACCTAAGTTATTATTATAATAATAACAGCCCAAGCAAGCCATGAACACATCTCCCAACTTAGTTATAACTAGATATTAGTTAGACTAGCATAACTTCATAGGCTAATAACATCGCACCGAGGAATAGATCTCAGGTTTCCACTTCAGAAATGAAAAGTTTGATCTTTCCCTCCACCTAAAAAGTGTCAGTATGTAACACACAGGTACTTATTGCTTCAGTGTTTTTTCTTCATTCTAACTATAGAACGCAAACTGTTTTACAAATGAATGTGTTCGTTCCCATAGTTACTGGTTAATTCATCACTTTAACATGAGCACGGATGAAAATGATTCGGATTGTAGTACTGATGGATCAGTAGGATGGACGAACGTAAACACGATCTCTTATTGCCTGAAACGAGTTGCTTACAGTCCCCCGTTCACTAAGTTCTGCTCAGCCTCTTCAGCAAGCGTCTTCCAATTCAGCCTGTTTTTCCTGCAGCCCTCCAGCAGGGGGGAACACGAATCGGACATACTGGCCAGTGACTGGAACAAACACATATCAAAGGTCTTCAGTATATATGAAACAATAAGGACACAAAAACATTAGATGCAGACACTATGATAAATGACCAGATAAAGTCTGAGTCTATTACCTCATATAACTGTGTGCAAATGGCATCGATAAAAGACACCTGCATGCTGGGTATTTTATCACTCTTCTCTCTGTTCATCAGATCCTAATATACAAGCATTGTTAAAAGACCTGAGAAAATCGTACATGTCTGAAGATATGGCTGTTCTGACAATGATTACTCATGCAGTATGTGTACTTACAATGGGTTCGATGTTTAGTTCTTCTCTTTCCTTGTCTCCTTGCTCAAAAAATTCGGTGGCAACAAGTTCGGCAATCTGAAACCACAGGTATGAAATATTTTATCCTTCCTAAATTAAAATAAAATTTTGCACACCAAATCAGTTGTTTACTTTAAGACTAACGTCATAATGGCCACAATCTAGTAATGTTCAAATGAGGGACGTTCGTGATTTAATAAAGTTCTACTTTTGTATAAGTTTCACAAATAAAGAAAACAGCTTTATAATAAAATGTTTATTCAGAAGTCGGGCTGCAGCTGTCGAATATTTTAGTAATCAAATTTTCTACTACAAATTCCATTGATCGAGTAATCGAATGAAACAGGAAAGAACAGGCAGGAACATTTAAACAGGTCCTGTATGAATAGTTTTACTTAGCGAATTTTAAATCGATATATTCAGGAAAATAAAGAAAAACAGTCACGGTCTTCTTTTCACAGATGAACTAAACCTAGTATGAAGTCAAGTTCATCTTAAATACTTCTCTTCATTATAATAAACTACTCACACAGTCATAATGAACAGAAACCCGCCTCAGAGAAGTTTTATTAGTGAAGTTTATTAATTTTAATCTCTATTTTAATATGTATTAGAGATGTTACAGTATTGAAGATGTGCTGTTATGGTAATGATTTGCTGTTTTGTAACATGTAGACATTTGTGCAAGAAGGTCCTGGGTTTGATTCCCAGAAAGAGTGGTCAGGATCCTTCCTGTATGCAGTTTAGGATGTCATCGCAGCACATCAGAGTATGGAAGCGTGAGCAGTCTGCGTCAGTTTGTCAGTTCAGTGAATCATGTGTATTAGTCCGTTTATTAATATACTGTCCTGTTGACTAAATGATGTGCAATAATAACATCACAAGGCATTCGTTTATCATCAAGTGTTCAGAAATCCCAGACTACATACAGAAATGATCCCGACCACTCCAGCAGGAAATCAAACACAATACCTTCTTGCTGACTGTGGTACTCACTAAGGTTTATTATTATTGATAAGATGCTGTTGAATATATTTTTGTTTCACTGGTGCTCATGTTCTCATGAATAAACACATTTTATTACAAAGTGATTTCAGTGTCTTCATAATAATAATAACATGCCTGTGCTGATGTGAGAGGAGATCAAGGCTTTTTTTCTGAACTCTATATGAAAGTAGAACTTTGTATAGTAGAAGTATCTATCAAATAATAAATGTCCTATGTTTTAATTAATAAGTTGCAGAAAACATTGAAAAGTTGCAATGGACATTATATTATTTATTAAAGTAGAGTCAAGATTATCAACCTGACCTTTACTAACCTAAAAACTTTCTCACTTTTACTTTTAAGTGGCGCTACTATAATGCTGCAACAAGACATAACACTCGACAAAAATTGCATCTTTCACAGTGCAATGTCAATTTTGTGAGCAATGAAGTGACTGCATCCTGCCACTAGATGGTGGTGTTTCTACATCAATGTTTGAGTCGTTTTCAGCAAGCGATGTTAAAAAATACTGACACATAATCTCAAAATGTACAAGAAGAGAAATTTGAAGCAGAAGGATGAGAATGACATGAAATATGGAATAATGCTTTGAAAAGAGAAATGAAATTTAGGATTTTAACACTCGACAAATCATTTACATTTTCAGTATTTAGCAGATTGAGAGCCTTGTTCAGGGGACCAACTTGGTGGTAGTAGGGTTTGAACTGGTGATTGTATTTTTATCTGGAGCCCATTACCTTAACCAATAAGCCATCACTGTCTCTATCCAGAATCGTAGAATCAAGCATTCAGCCTTGCCCAAGAATTAAAAGGCAGTTGAGTTCAGATACAAGTAATGCTTAAAGTTCCACCATATTGTAGATGTGGCCCTTGGTGAACTTTGACACTCCTGCTGTAGACTTTCAGTTGTCCTATTTCACTTCATTAAGATACTGAAAAGCTCTGCACTGCCTTGTTTCTTCTACTACTGTATTTACATTTTCTAAGGTTCTAATCTTTAACCTGTGATGTATGTTTGGATTTTTAATTCGGGCAGCTTTTTGTTTATAGATGTGTGTGTATAAGAAAATCTGTAACGTTATTGTACTCAGTCACGCTTCTGCTAAATTACTGCATTTTCAATCATTAAAATGTTACTTTTGGCCTTAATCACATAATAATAATCACACAGCATTATCCCGTTTGAACTAAGTTCTACAGTTGGCATGATGCAGTTGGTTATCGTTATCCAATCACACACACATTGATTACTTTGCCAGATAAAGATCTATGATTCCTCACTCGAGTCCATTTCTCCTAACACCTAACACTTGGCACTCCTCTTGATGATGTAAGTTTGTTTTTGCAGTAGTTGTCACTTTCATGTTCGTTCCAGATGAGGTTTGGAGCTGTTATGTTGTGACCCCACACTGCCATGTTGTTGCTGTGGTTATGATTGATCTGTAATACCACTTACAGTTACTTGTTGAGTATTTAAGTGTGAAGAAAACTGACCTTTAGTAGTCACTAGCCTTTAGTGCCTAGAATTTCTTTCTTTTTGAGTGCACAGTGAGAACATGCAAATTTGAACTTTTGCTGAGAATTAAGATATTCTTAATTATATATATTTAAAAATGCGATATTCTACCACAATGTTTGTACAAGGCTAGGTGCTACGATTTAAAAGGTTAGTTTATACTTCTGCCAACACCTCAACGTCATCGCTTTCTGAAATAATTCACTGCCACAACACCGGTGGGCGGGGGGACGTCGAGTTTCTGAGGGTTCTGTTGTGTTTGTGTTTACCCCCCCCCCCCCACACACACACAGTTTTAGCCATCACTCAACACTAACAAAACAATAAACATCGAGTCACTTCCACATGCATGAGAGCAAATACTGTATTTATAACCGTGCACACCTTATTGTTTTAATGGCTTTCATGCTCCCCCTTGTGGTCTGTGTTGGTACAGAGGTGCATGTTGGTTGACAAAAGCTCTGTGGACAGTGGGGTGGGGGGTTGCTGTAATATCGACACAAAGGCTCTTCGTTGAACGTGTGTTCAGCTTCATGCAAATAATCCTATTTAGGGTCACGGTGACACATACAACGAATACACTAAACTTCTGAACAGGTCGCCAGTCTGTTACAGGATACAGAGACACACACGAACGCACGCACACACACACACAGGACAGTTACAGGATCTTGAATTAACCCCGACTGCATGTCTCTGAACTGTCAAAGGAAAGCAAAGAACCCAGATGAAACTCACACAGGAACTGGAAAAACATGCAAAATCCACACAGGTAAACCTAGAAACGCCTTACCCAGGAATCAAACCCGGGGCATCTTTCTGTGAAGTGACAGTGCTAACCAGTAAAGCTCTTACCCTTTTTTGGACAGGCCAGGGCTTTGTAATGGCAGATATATCACAGGCGGTCATCAGCATGGACCTGAAATGAATAAACGTCAGTAATTGAGGAAAATGCTTTAAATGATAGTTCCAAGCTATCTTATCTAGCATAAGTGTCAAATGGTCACTAACATAATTAGTACACTATCACCTATGTCATACGTACTATGTGGCCACCATTTAAACACCCCTACTCATTACTGAATGTCACTCATACTAGCAGCTAATTTGTGTTTAATGTTTATAAAATCGTTCCAAAATCCTTCCAATGCAATTTGTAATTCTGATGTACAGTCTCGTTCTAAAATGGATTCTTAATACATGTAAATTCTGGATATGGTTAATACAATTTCTTGTCCACCCTTCTTACCTTAGCAAGTCTCTGTGATCATCGTCCTCCCAAACAAACTGGCTATTCTTGGCTAGTTCAAAGAAATCTGCTCGTTTTCTGCAATAAGAAAGCCGAACATGACTGGACCGTACAAATGATTTAAGAATAAAAAAAGCCAGTAAACTATGGTGACATGACAACATAATATAAGAATAGTCAATATAAGAAAGAACATATATAAGAATAAAATTGTTTAGATGCTGGAAGAATGATGAACAGCTAAATACTGGGTATGTAAAAAACACTAATCTGTACAAGTAATACATTTCCATAACAGCCAAGTCAAAACTGTAATTTATTAATATGTTATAATCACAAGGTCTGTCCCAAATCGCCACCCTTGCTCACTTCGACTATGTCTTGGTCTGTTCGAGAAACGATAAATCTCTGTTTATACTGAAAGTACCTGGACTGAGCACTTTAAACAGTAAAAAATAGACACTACAGCAAGGAGAGGCAAGTATAAATGCTAGCATTCACTAGCATTAATAAAAGATTCCTTAGTAAGTGGTAAACAAAGCAAAAGTAGTAGAAGTATAAAAATCATTTTGTAAACAAGAGCTGGTGGTTATTTTGCCAAGCTAGAGACCTGTAATTAAATGTTAGTACGTCACTTCCCCTGAAGTGTAGTGTTCCATTTGAGACAACACTCAGTCTGCACTACACACTAAATTACAGTGCACTTACGGTAATGCACGGTTTGGGATGCACCTGGGGACCAGACCATCAAGCATCGAGTTCTCATAAAGTGAATCTCAGCAGCAGTGAGATAAAGTAATAGACCCCTGTATCGCACAGGCTTGGGCAAAAATAAAGCATATCTAGAATATTTTAAAAATAATGAATATCTGTCTAGAACAGGGGCCACCAACGTCGCTCGCAAGGACCTCATGATTCGCGCGCAGACCTGTTGTAAAAATAGCTCATTATAGTGACACCAGTTAGCTGCCTTAATTAATTTTGTCGCTATTTTTTATAAATCACACTGGCATTGGTGTAAATTAGAAAATGACAATCTATGTAATATATTGTAGCGATCGCTTAATGTTATGGATTATGTGTTTGTTTACTGTTATTAGGTGCTCTGTTCACATGTTCTAGTTATTTATGCTTCCTGTGTGTGTGTGGGCACTAAGAGGGGAGGGAGGAGCCTAGTGCAGGTGTGTAGGGAGCGAGAGAGTTTTTGGGAGTG
>JAOTRQ010069380.1:0-12591 GCA_028565875.1 Hoplisoma paleatum
TCCACCGAGTATTGAACTCGGATCACTGGCTTCACTCCAGAACGCTAACCATTACACCATGGAACCACTGCCTGTTTTGAGTCCTTAGCATAGTTTTTGTTCCCAATTAAAAGCAAATACATTACTCTGGATTCTTCTTTGTAAGAAAACATAAATGAAGGTTCCACCAAGATTTAAACTCGGATCAGGGATTCACAGTACATACTGCTAACCTTTTAAGTCAATTTTCTATTGTATGTTTGATTTTACCAAGATTTAACCTTGGATTGCTAGATTCAAAGTCCAGACTGTGCTTTCTATAGGTTTTAATCTTAATCCAAAGAAAATACATTGATTTCGATTGTTTTTTGTAAGGAAACATAATGAAGGTTCTACCAAGATTTGGACTCTGATCACTGATATTAAAGACCAGAGTGCTAACCATTACACCATGGAACCACTGCCTGTTTATAGTCCTTAGCATAGGTTTTCTTCCCAATTCTTCCCAATTCCCACTTAATTCTTCTTTGTAAGAAAGAAAAATCAAAGGTTCCACCTAGATTTGAACTTGGATCACTGGATTCAGAGTCCAGAGTGCTAGCCATTACACCATGGAACTCCTATTCAAACTTAGTCCTTAGCATAGGTTTTGCTCCCAATTGTATATATATACAGAATGCTAACAGAATGCTAACCATTACACCATGGAACCACTGCCTGCTTCTTATCCTTTTCATAGGTTTTGTTCTCAATCAAAAGCTATTACGTTTATCTTGATTTTTCTTTGTAAGAAGAAAAAAAATAGGGTTCCACCAAGATTTGAACTCGGATCACTGGATTCAAAGGCCAGAGCGCTAATCATTAAACCATGGAACCACTGCCTGTTTATAGTCCTTAGCATAGGTTTTCTTCCCAATTGAAAGCAAATACATTAATCTGAATTCTTCTTTGTAAGAAAACATAAATGAAGGTTTCACCGAGATTTAAACTTGGATCAAGGATTCAAAGTACAGAGTGCTAACCATTACTTAGATTCCTGCTCTGTCCAGTCTATATTATTTCAATAACTGAAAGTCATCAAACATATCAAAGACTACTTTCTACTCTTGGAAGGTTTGCACGCGTCTCTGTCTTCTAAGTGCCATCTCTGCCCCCCGGTGGCGACACTTAACAACTTAAGAGACATCTGGAGCAGTCTTAACTTTTCGGGAGAGTAAGAGTGATTCTTCGACTTCAGAGTTTTGATAACTGGCACTTACACTTAACTCGGTGATAAGGAGCAAATGTAAGATTTTTTCAGCACTTAAGTCCAAAATTCCATGCTTAGAAGTTTGATACATACAGGCCCAGGTCTGTTGTTAAAAGCACTATGTAAATAAGGTTCACTTGAATTTTTTTTAACAAAATACGAATTGGTCAGCATGTTTAAACCTTTACACAAATAAATGATAAATCATAACTTTATACGTGGTAGCATGAGCTCAGACACAACATGAAAGTGTGCCTCCGTTTCTGCCAGCTTTTGAATCAAAGACCTTTCGCGCATAAAGCAAATGTGATAACCACTACACCACAGCAACGAAGACGTGTGCTGCCGTATATAGTTTTGGGTTTAGAATAAAAGCGTCTCATCCGTTACTGCAGTTTGTGCTCAAGCAAAGCATAAAAATTAACAATGTTTCTACCTGGTTTCGAACGTGATGACCACTACACTACAGAAACCGCCTTCAGCCGCTGCATCTGCGGCTCCACTCACTGACACAACATGTACAGTTCTACTGACAAGGCCATGTGCTTAATAACATTAACAACTCAACAATCTTCATGGCAACATGGTATGATGCCAAACACCACAAAACAAACCCCCCTCCCCCCGTCGCTACAGAAAAGAGTAAAGGTTTAACAAGCAGCCTTTGTCATGCAGCCCCAAATCCCTACGGCAGTCCTCTTGCATCTTCACTATCCTTCCAGTAAAACAAGCAGTTTTTTTTTTTTAAATGACCCTCCCTGGATGTCTTGCTAGGAGCTTCCAGTCATACAAAGTATATGATCACTTCTTTCGGCCCTCTGCCTATCCAGAAATCCAAAAGATCTTTGTCTGAATCCCACCGGTGACACGAGCAATCTTGTGACACAGTCATTGGAGGAGAGATATTTGGGGCGTGTCTAAGCTAACCCTGCTACACCAATAACGTGGTGGCACGAGACTCAAATGATAAGCTTTTTGACAGTTTTTTGTCTATGCAAATGTGATTACCTGCATGCTAAAGGTCCTCCTAGCACAATCACTCAGGAAAGACCTGGAGAACGATTCAGTTTTACAGGGCCAGAAGGATAGAATCGGATTTCATATTTAGCTACAGCTTTCACAAAAGTGCACCAGTTGCTGTCTGCGTTGGTTATATAATCATGAGCATAGCTGCCTTCCAAGCAGTTGACCAGGGTTCAATTCCTGCCCAACACATATCCTTTAAAAACCTTCACCATTCGAATAATTTCTGGGCCAGAGATAACTGCACACTAGTGTGCAAACCCACTGATACACATAGCCTGCTAAGTAAATCCAGCTATCACCTAAAACATATATTTAAGGCCCTTATTAAATCTTAAATCATTCGTTTTGACAGAATCTGCACAATAGAGGAGGATGATGATAAGGCAATAATAAATATTCTTAAAGCTCTTTGGCTCAGGGGTTATTCAAATCGAAATTACCCTCGGTCACCCAAGAAAGACGTCTAGGTTATAGTATTCACTTTCATCAATGCCGAGTCCTTCAGATCAATAGTGATAAGCTGCTGAGGACAGGACAGTATATGGTCGATACGTCCTATCTGGTTTACTTGATCAGTTGTACGCATTGTAATAAAATATATATCAGTGAGACTAGATTCTCAGTCATAGTTAGGTTAAAACAACATCTTTATGTGTGTCATTTTTAAGGTTCCTAATATTATATAATTCAACATTTAGCAAAATTTGGATTAAACTATCTTAAAATAATGGTTTTACAAGCTAATATAACTCAGACACACAATGTAAATTGAAAAACATTTTTCCCGATGGCTTCCATTGACTAATTGATTTATGTGGTAAGGATAGGCTTCCGTCGATTTTTACTCTTCATGAATTAATTAGTTATTTATTCAAGTGATTTATTTATTAATTATTTATTAACGATGCTTTGAGGAGACATGGGTGGGACAACATATTCACTTCAGTTTGATAAGTTTATTTTGATTTTGTTTTGATTTTGGGCACAAACACTTTATAAAGTTGATCCCCAAACATGTCTCCTCAACACAGAAAAACACGATCATGTTTATTTTTTTCATGTGACATTAAATCATGTAGCCAATTTAGGACTAGGAAAACTTGTTTATGAACCTTTGACCTAAAACCCAAGATACTTACAATTCCTGTTACATCTGCACATATAAATCATGACCATAATCCTAAAGATAACGTTTCTTATACCTGAACATACTACAATTACATTATTATACACATTGCAATCATAACCCTAAACATAACCGTTAACACACATCATAGCCCTGACGATAACCCCAAAACATGAATCTTTCTAGATTCTAACGTTACAACAACCCTAAGTGTCACCCACAACGTAATCATAACATTGATCTCAATCCAATACATAAACTTCTGTATTTCCGAATATAACCATAATCCAAAATGTAAATCTTAAATATAATCATAGACCTGACCGGAGTCTAAAACACAAGTCTTTCAATACCTGAACATAACCCCAAGCATAACCTTTAAACATACCTGGTAATAAATATAACCCTCACCATAACCCTAAACATAACCTCTGGCACAATCCTAAACTTGTACTATACCCTTAAGGATAACCTCCACTATTCCTGAACATAACAATAACACCTAAATATAAACACAACCCACACCAAAACTCAACCTCTAGGGTATTTGTAACACTGACCACTGACCATAATCTAAGACATAACCATCACTATTCATGTGGTATAACTTTGATCCATGATCCAACATGATCCAAAACATAACTTTTAATATATTCATAAACTTAACCATAACCCAGAATAGAATTTCCCTATGTCTAAACGGAAGCATAACCTTGGACGCAACCCTATACACAATCTCTTTTATACCTGAACATACCACAGCTTTTAGGAGTGGAAGACAGTGAGCCAGTGCATCAGAAAGAAATTAATTTCCTGAAAACACATACGATTTGAATAATGTATTTTTTCCCTAAACTTAGTCATGTGTGGTGTGAGAATTTCTTTCTTTTTTCTCTTTTTTTTAAGAAACTTAAATTACTTTTTTCAGCACTTACTTTTCATTGGATAATTAATACATGGTTTACACAGCCCGATACAAACTCTGGGGAGAACGTACAAAATTAAAAAGAAAAGAAAACAACATTAAGATTACCTAATAATAATAAATTTACATTAATTAAATCCTTACCCTGATCCAGAGTTTGTCATAACATTCAACACATACACTAACCCGGACCCTCACCCTAAAAGTATAAAGAAACATTTAAAATGTATAGTTACCTTAAATCTTAACATAACCTAACCCCAATTTCAAACCTTACCATAACCTTAATAATAATAAAAATAAAAATACATGCATCTACCTTAACCTAACCTTAAGTTATTCTAACTTACACTAAAACTTACACTAATTTTAACCCGAACCCTCACCTAAAACCAATGAGAACACTTAGTAAGCATACTTACCTTATTACTTATTTTAACATCCATAAGGTTACAACTATGATGGACACAGGAGGGCAATGTTGCCTAATTTTAATGGGATTGATTTTTGTCAGTGTGCAAGTGCATCTAAAGGGAACTCTCCTTTCCCAGCTCTAAAACAAAATTATATCCCTAACCCTAACACATAACCTTAACACTAACACATAACCTTTACCCAAAACCAAATCCCAGTTCATCCTCAAAATCTAACTCTAATCCTAATATAACCCTAACCCTAATTTAACCCCAATACCAACCCTAACACCCAAACCCAAAAAACCTAATCTAGCCAATGCCACCCAAGGGACCGGAGTCTCCTCTTCCTCATCTTGATCCTGGTTCTCCAAATATTCTTCTTATCCAGCCATAACCTATATAAATAATTAAAAAGAATATAATTGATTAAGAGATTTCCTGTCTCTACAATTAAATCAAATTCAATTTTATTTGTCATTACACATATAAAGATGTACAGTACAATGAAATGTTTCTCTTTGCATATCCCAACTTGTCTGGAAGTTTGGGGTCAGAGTTCGCAGTACAGCGGCTGGAGCAGACAGGGTTAAGGGCCGTGCTCAAAGAGTCAGCAGTGTAGTGGAGTGTAGCAGAGCCTGGATTTGAACCCCCAACCTTTGGGTTTACAGCCCAACACTCTACCCACTAGGCTACACAGTCCCTAATTATATTCAAAATCTTATAAGCTATATAATTTAAAATAACAAAAACTTTAATCAAATCCCAAAAAGTATTCAAGTAAATAATTGTTCACCTCCTATTTAAAAATAAAAAACACTTTCAACAGCTGAAAGTACTTTTTATTTAATTTTTCCACTCCTAGCCCTCATTGGTCGGATAGAAAAATATCTCTGTCTTTCCCATCCATTCAGAAGCTAACATTTTTTTTTAAATTTGAAATCGATGACAACTAGAGACCATCCTTATAAATAGAGGTACCCAGCAGAGGAAACTGTGATTCTTCAAATGACAAAAATTATTTTACTTGAATCTATAAAACCAGCTAAATATCAAGCATTCTCTTTCATTTTTATTTTCGATTAGGACAACTTTGTGCTTGAAGAAGGTATATTCTTACTGAAACTTACTTGCAACGACAGGCTTGCCTGAAATAACTTTTTTTATATAAAAAGAAAGAACATTCTGTTCATACTATAAAACAAAAAAACATCTTTAAAAATACAATTATTTTTCCTTTTGCTTATATGCTTTTTTATTTTCTATTTTCATTTAGAAAAGATACTTGGAATTATCTCACTATTCAAATCATTCCAATACATCAAAAACTACAAGAGACAGTAACTGCATTTACTACATAACCCTTACAAACCGGAAAATTAATTCCTCATTAGACACTGACATCTTGTGGATACAACGGAAAACTACAACGCAATTGTACTGTTCAGGACCCAAATATACACTTTTAAAAGATTACTTTGAAAAAAAGAAAATTGTAAGCTTATCTAAATAAAGACCAGACACATTTGGTCAACAAAACTATATAGTAACGTGATTAAAACTCTGAAAATCATGATAGATTTCAGATCACATAAAGAACACAGGGGACAATCCTATCTACCCTATCATTCTGGAGACGTCTGAATCGATATGAAAAATACCCATACCCACAAAGGGGAACTATGTACACACCCAATCCTCACTCCAACTGGAACATATCTAACCGATTCAAACCTCGGACAACCTATAGGAAACCGTATGATAACCAACCATGGATCCCGGCTGAAAAAAAAAAAAAAAACAATACAAAAACCCACCGGGTTCCATGACAGGTTTATTATGAACCTCGATCCAATATCATCCCCAGGGGGTTTACATATTGTTCCAATCCCGGGATGAGTAATAGTAGGTTTTGAAACCGAGGGGAGTATCGGAAACTAACCCAGTCAGAGATTAGCAGGGATCCACCAAATCCATATACTTACCGCAACCGCTCCACTGCACCTGCTGCAGAGAAAAAACAGAGCATGCAAAAAAGACAAAAACAACAAAACAAGGGAAAACAAAGAATAAACTAAAGGATACAGGACCCAAAAGGAATAGTGAAAAATATCTTAGTGAAACAACTGTTCAATTTACTGTGTGCTCACCACCACTTAGAAAAAGTTTCTCTAGATTCAAATACCGAACTACCTACCTTCACCAGAACAACAAAATATCTGGCCGAGATAATCAAACCGGCCAACATGATGGACCTGACTAGGTTACTATTGAAGAGTAATGCAAATACTGGGCCTTTACTCATTCTGATTGACAATTATGAGGCTCATATTCTGAAATAAACTAAAACAAGCTGTTTGAGGAGGCCACAACGACACTAGTGGTAGCCATAAAGTGGTATCAACGAAATTACCCTAAAAAACAGGAAGAGGGCTCTATCTAAAAAGTAAAGGCCCTCCTAGGTTATTTTGTTAACACTGGTAACAAGTAACTGGAATGCACACAAACGAAAGAAACATCCTTCACAGAGGAGGATTTCTCATCATTGGCTGAAAGCCAGGAGATAGGGTTGGGACATTCTTCCCATTGGGGACCGTCTCATCTCCCCCATCACTCTGCCCCCTCCTAGGTCACCTAGAAAAAGAAAAAATAGAATTAAGACATGAGTCACCCGGTGGTCGCCCGAACAGAGAATTTTGCCCATGCCAGGTATTGAGATGGCACATATAAAAACACCTCTTAAAACACCAGACTTGGTTGAGGTACATGCTGCAAACACCTCCTTCCAAACCAGTGAGGGGGTCAATTTGAACTCCAATTTGAAAATCCAACCAACGGTGCCATGTTCACCCTAAGATCCATTCAATAGAACCCCACACGGAGGAGGAAAAGTCTCCTTCATGACCCACCTATAGAACCGTCAAGACTATCAATAACCCCCTCTGAATCGAATAGACCTAAACAAAACACATGCAAACCTACATAAAAAGGGTTAATTTGAACTTTAGTGCACAAAGACGGGTTTGCATTTTGAGGGATTCAAATTTGCCTCAGATTGGGAAACATGAATTAGACGACGTACAGATCGACAGCTACCTGGGAGCTATTTTCAGACATGCGATAAACTTCATTTCTAAAGCCGCTGTGAATACCATGGTAGACACGGTCCTATTGGCTTTCAACATTAATCACCATGGCCAATTGGTCAAGGAAACTGCAATAAAACAAATGCAGATAGCCATAAGAGTGGCAACAGAAACATTCCTGGCAGCAACTGTCTGGGCCCCACTCATCAATTTTGCCAAAACACTGCCATTGGAGGAACAAACAATCCTAAATAATCTGAATAAATACATCAAAAAGAATGTAAAACACTTATCATTGTTAAGACTGTCGGACTTTCAAGTGACTAAGGACCAAATTAATTGGACGCCGGACTGTGCCAAGGCCATGCTAGCACACTGGGACCACCACTTAAACTTTGCGGGCCTCTAAACCCAAAACCGGGACTGGTTAGGGAGAGGGAATATTGAACCTCTCAAAACATTTCATACCTACCAAAAACCATACAAAACGGACATCAAAAACAGACACCAAAAACGGACAATAACTAGAAAAAACAGCTAACTATGGACATTCAACAGTATCATAGGAGATTACTACTAAGCACCTATTTTAGAAATCACACGGAAACTGAAACCCCTCCATGTAGCCATAAATTTGAATGGACTCCCAAACTGTCCCAGATACTTAATAAAGTCAGAAAAATCATAAGAGTGGATATATACACAATTCAACACCTGGGACTTAAACGGAACACCCATATCAGACCGGGATGAACGATGGGCCTTGGAGTCCCTGTGCCGTGATAGAACAATTGTTATTAAACCAGCAGACAAGGGTAGCGTAACTGTTATCATGGATAGGAACGCGTATGTCAGGGAAGCAGAAAAACAACTCAGTCGGGAAACTTATTATAAAAGGTTCCCTAAACCGATCTTTCTCAAAGTCCATATTGTCCGTGGACTACTAACCCAATTGAGGGAAGGGGGCTTCATTAAAAAAAGAACAGGTGACTTACCTTAGGGGCCCGAACAATCCACGTCAAAGACTCTTTTATCCATTACCAAAAATCCATAAAGATCCACCCTTTTGGAGATTTGTGATGCCACCAGGCAGACCGATTGTTTCCGATTGTGGCAGTGAAACCTATGGGACAGTGGTATACATTGGTACTGATAGGGTCAAAGATCAAAGGGATCAGGGACTGTTTATTGTTTACTATGGACATTAACCCTTTGACTCCCAACCGTGGGTTAACCTGCGGTAATGATTCGCACCACAATACCGAGCGCGGGTGAACCCGCTATTGATTTTTGTGTTTTGTTTTAGCATAAACCAGAAGCGCGTTGTTTACCTTTGTGAAAGGAGGCGTTACTGAACCGAACAGTTCGCAAAAGTAGTAAAGAATGTTAGAAGATTTTACAACACTGTATGATGTTGGGGGGAAAATGCTGGGAGTGAAAGGGTTAATATGATCCCCCCCCCCAGTCTTACCTTTTCATTCGGAGCTGTAACGCACTGAAAAGCTTCTGCTGGAAGGACGACTCTTTGCCCTCAGTCTCAGACGCGAGCTCCGGCGCCGGGTTACTCGCCGTCCCCTCGGCGACGGATTCCAGACGATTCTCCCGGACCCAACCCGACGATGCTGATGTACCCGAAGACGATGTACTGGGGTTCTCGTCCCTACGACAGACACGCAAGTTTGTTTGTTTGTTTTTTACACGTTCTTAAATTCATCAGCTTTAAATTTCTTCTGATCTAATATCAACCGCAGTTACCGTCTGGTTTGTTGGGGAGCGCCGACCGTCTGGGACGGTTGGACGGAGGCGTCCGAGACCTTACACGGTGTTGAGCTAAAGGGGACGGTGAAGATAAAAGTGTTTTAGAGAAGAACTAAATCAGGAAGTCGGAATCAGAAGAGACTGAACAACACAGACCTCGTTAGAGGAACGATAACCTGTTTCGGGAGATTTTTAAGCTCCGTCTGGGCTGGCGGTGACTCCAGAGACTCACTGTAAACGATAAATACGACACATTTACACACTCGCCTCTTTATAAGAGCTTTCATAGATCAAAGAGACGAAATGACCACGCCAACAGAATAGTAGTCCGACCTTATCGGATCCTGTTTCGAGGGCTTTCGGAATTCGATCCGTGCAGGTGGAGACACCAGAGACTCACCATCACTGAGAAAATAAAGGAGAAAATAATGTGTGTGTGTGTGTGTGTGTGTGTGTGTGTTTTAAGTAAATCCACACAACCAAATTATGACGATATATAACAGACCGACTCACCTGAGAGAATCTAAATTCGCCTCCTTCACAAGTTCGTCAGTTCCTGTCTGAAGCGCCGGAGTTTCACCGTCCCTTTAAATAGTCACGAAACATACTCGAGTTATTCATCCTTGTGTGTGGATGGATATGCAGACAGACAGACTTACAGATAGACAGACAGACAGACAGACAGACGAACAAATGGATGGCTAGAGAGAAAAACAAATACAGACAAACATACAAACGGACGAATAGATGAATGGGCAGAGACAGACAGACAGAGTTAGATAGACAGACGGACGGATAGACAGAAAAACAGATACAGACAAACATAGACGGGTGGACAATAAAGACAAACTGACACAGATAGACAAGCAGTTAGATAGACAGATAAACAGTCATAGATACCAATAGATAGACATGTGGCTCGATAGATAAGACAGATACAGACAGACAGACAGACAGACAGACATTTTGGAGCCTCTTACCCTGTTGGGTTCTTGTCTGGAGATTCGGATCTGTGATTGTCTTGGTTGACGTCACCATTGACCAGCTCTTCATCCTCGGCGAACAGCATCGGTGTGGTGTCGGTCAGCTCCGTCCCTTCAGTCACCACTTCCACCGTCAGGAGCTCGATAGGGCTGGACGTGGTGATGGGTGCAATCATCTCGAGATGGTTGTCTGATTCGAGGACACAGAAACGGATGAGAAACGAAGCGTCCCGGGACTCCCGAGCAGCCTCTGCTGAGGGAACGTTTCTGTACCTTCACCATTTAAGTGCTCGCTGTGGATGTCGATTTCGGCCACCAGAGCGTCCGAAGCCTAAAACAAAATCACAGAACGGGAGAGACGGATCAGCTGAGCCTCGAGACATCGACCAATCGTATTTAGGCACTTTACGCACCTTGAGGGGACTGATGTGCTCCGTGAACATTAACGGCGGCGGCGGCGGCAGCAGCTTCAATTCGGCTGGATTGTCAACGGTCACGTGTTCATCCAAAACCGGCGTCTTGGGCAACGTTGACATCAGCGGTGTACCGGGCCCCGTAGAATCTAACGCGCACATGACTTCATAATAATAAACTACACAAATATAGCACGTCGCACATAACCCCAGGGTACAAATAAAGAGTAAACACACTTTAAAACGAGAGAAATAAGAAGACGAACGTGGCGAAAAAAGAAAAGGTTTAAATTCAGTAAGTCAAGACAGAAAGAAAAAGAGTTCCGGAGAGAGGGGGCGACAAAACACTAAAAGGATGGAAAAATGCAGATTTGAAGGGGGTCGAAAAAAATGGTACCTGACGTTATATATATATATATAATATATATAAATCAAATTCAATTTTATTTGTCGTTACAAATATACAGATGTACAGTACAATGAAATGTTTCTCTTCACATATAACTTGTCTGGAAGTTGGGGGTCAGAGTTCAGGGTCAGCCAACGTACGGCGCCCCCTGGAGCAGACAGGGTTAAGGGTCTCGCTCGAGGACCCAGCAGTGTAGAGGAGTGTAGCAGAGCCTGGATTTAAACCCCCAACCTTTGGGTTGCCAGCCCAACGCCCTACTACACTAGCCACTAAGCTACACTGTCCCTAACTCATTTGTCTCTTTGTTTCTTTGTCTGGTTAAGACAAACTAAATCATCCACAAATATACGAATGTAAAATTGTTTACAGCTTGTACAGTTGGCACAGGTTGCAGGTCAGACCGCTGTGATTGTGTAACTGTTGTTTTACTGTGGAAACTTATTACGCTTATTAAGGTGGAGAAATTAAACATGATTTATGAAACTGATTGTAAATAAACCCTGGAAGTTATTATTTAATATAAATGTGTTTATGATGCTTTTAGTTTTAGATTCTCCAGCGTCGACTCTCCCAACATTACTGACCAGTTTAACATTCTGGCCTCAGGTCGGGTTTTATTAGAGTCTAAATTTAACCACCGGGGGGTGGTAACGAGTTCCTGCAGCTCAGGAACCACGGACGAATAATCCTGATCCAGTATTTACCTCAATTATACAGAAAACCTGTTTAAAACTGCCCACCAGGACAGAAATGTTTCCTACTAGTAAACAAAAAGAATCCCTTCAGTCTGGGGATTGGAACCTGCGACCTTCGTGGTGTCAGATGAACCTCAGCGCTGTGTTTTGTTTCCTTTTACTTCTGTAACTCTGTTCTAATAAAATCCATAAAAAGCTGCTGCACAAATCCTCACAGACGTGGTTCCACATCTTGTGAGACGTTTTTATAGAACATCAATGTAAACTTAATAAATGAAATATAAATGAAAACTTTTTCTCAAACTAGAAATAAATGGAAGTTTTGATTTAAGACTGATTATTTTTAATCCCATAATGCAGTTCAAGTGTGTGTGTGAGTGTGTGTGTGTGTGTGTCTCGAATCCTGCAGCATGTGAGTGACTAAATCTGCGACAATCCACACACGCACACAAGCTCTCTCTCTCTCTCTCTCACACACACACACACACACACACACACACACACACACACACACACACACACACACACA
>JAOTRQ010069409.1:0-12586 GCA_028565875.1 Hoplisoma paleatum
AGCCTGATCGGACTTACGGCTGCGGAGCAATCTGCCGTAGACTTTGGACCTCAATTAAAGCGCCCCCTAAAGTCCTAGAGACACGGGACTGGGACGTACAAACTCTGTGACTTGTCGTGAACATATGTATAATGTATTAATAATTTTTTCGATGCAGCGTTCTCGAGTTACGATTTTTCCCTTAAAAAATGTCCTATTTTAAAGTTGTCACTATGCGCTCATTTGCATATTACAGACTACAGCTTTACAAAAGTTAAAGTTCTTTCCATAATTATTGATCTTCAGCATTTTCTGCATTTTATGAGTATTTTTTAAGAATTTTTGAGCAAAAATCCAGAGATTAGTTCGCAAAAATAGGTTTTAAGCATTATGCTAATTAGCAAAATAACTAAGTAGGCGGAGCTTAAAAATACAGTACACTTTATAATTTTCTAATGACCCAAGGAACTGGAAAAAAATAGTTTGCAATTTTAAAAAATCTCCCGTACGAAAGCCGCACATCAAAGCGTTAGGGGGCGCTGTCGCGCCCCCTTAAAGACGATAAAGATTATTTTAAACACCTGTATAGCCGCTCCAATTGACTACCAGATGACCAAATGTCGTGCCGATAGGATTTACGGTTTGGTCTGCACATACCGTTTTACAGCTAAGAATAATAATAATAATAACAAAAACAATAGGGTTCCTAGCACTGTAGTGCTCGGACCCCTAATAAGAGGGACAGACACTCCCCAGCATGCCGGGTAAACAGATCTACAAACACAGTGGAATGTTTCACGGTGTCATTTACAGACCAGGTCATGATTTATTCGATTATAACGAGTAGTTATGACACGGAATTAAGGCTTAAATAAAGCAGCCCGACCCGCCTGTCTAGAAAGCTGTAAATAAATAAAGAACTTCCAGGGCGCTTTAGTTGGCTCCAGTCCCGAAAAAAAGCAAACGTCACCACCGTCTTTATTATGGTCTTTATTTTTTATAATTAATGTCCTTCAGTAAACTCTTGTTGTTTTCATTTATACTTTAATTTCTTATTAATGCTTTAAAAAAAGAATAAAACACGGAATGACTTCGGTACGCCGTCTTCAAGTAGCTCGAACTATTTCGTTATCCGGAGTAAACGTTCACCGTGTTTACACAAACAATAACGTTCAAAAAGACTAAAACACGGAACACAATCGTGATAAGCGATAACCGTGCTGCTGAAAAGACTTCATCTTACCTGTGGACTGTCCTGTAAAGCCTCCTCGAGCAGCAGTTTATGTACGGTCGGCATCTTGCTAAACAGTGATGGAGATGAATTATGGATGAATTGGATGAAAACTCGCTTTCCCAGGATGCACTTCTGACTAAGCGATTCCGGATTCCGGTATTCCGGATCTTTTCGTGGTGACTCGTATGAATCGACTCAGACTCTCCATTCACTGATGAGTTGAATTAACAAGATAACCGCGTTGTTTATGTTTTTTGTTTGTATTCCCGCTCCTAAAAAACACACCAATAGGTGGTTTGGCTTCACCAGAATGATATCCACTTAGCTACGGTGCAATAAAACAACAAGCTAGTTACTCGTCAGCTACAAAATCCAATACAAATATTGCAAATTCTATGACTGTTGGTATATATAATATTTCGGCAGAGTTCTGGAACATAATTCTGAAGGAACAGTATATCCTTGTGGTTTATCAGGGGCAAGACAGGGGCTTATCCAACAGCGCCCTCTAGTGAACGATTGTAATAGTTCAATAGGACACCCAACCATGCGCTAAACAAACGCACACACCCCTACCCTCTCCTTCATATATGTGTACACACACACACACACACACACACACACACACACACACACACACACACACACACACACACTGCAAGTCCTTTCTACCAAGAGCAAGTCAAGTCAACTTTATTTCTATAGCACTTTTTCCAATAGATATTGTCTCAAAGCAACTTTACAAAATGCAGGACGAACAGAAACCCCTGTCGAGCAAGCCGATGGCAACTGTGGCAAGGAAAAACTCCCTAAAAAAAGAGTAGTGGTCAGTAAATTTTTAACAGTGGTCAGTTCATTATCAGAGACCTGTTAATCATGATGGATCACCGTCAGTTGAATTTAAGGTTCAAGTAACGCGAGGACTGTTAACCTTTGCAGTCTTTCTGAAATGTTTGGTGTTGGTTTTCATATTTGTGTTTATCGTTGCATTTAGGTATTTTTAACCCTTGCCACGGGAAACTGGGGAAATGGGGTTACACCCAGGAGTGTGTGAGGTTACACACAGAAATGTATAACCTCAGTATAATCAGTTCTGTGGCATGCTTGTGGCCCTTTAAATCAGTATTAGCCCAATACACACAGTCACTCAAAAGACACAAAAACGGTTGATTTTTTAAATTAATATTTAAGTTGGGAAGCTGTATTGTTGGTTTAGAGCCACATGCTCCTTAGTCGCAGGTCGGCCACCCTTGTATTAGACTCATCCAATCTGTGTGGATTTTACTCTGTTTTGACTTGAACACCTTGTGTAACTCTGGACTGGCCATTTAGATATAGTGAAACTTCCCTGCTTCATGGTGGTACTTTGGAGTATTTTTGAAGGACCATGAAATAGAACCTAAATGAAAACGAGTTTTAATCTTTCAAATTTATTTTTAAAAAATTCATCATGTTCTCTGGGTTGGATTGTGTTGCTGTTAATAGATGTGTGCATCTTTAAGGAATTAGAACATAATAGATGTGTTGCTATCTAGTAACCTAATTTCTGTTTTCTAGAAGTTCGATCGCTATTGCAATTGTTTCCTGCAAGTGCCATGTTCTTGATAAGTTATGAATACATAACTAATAAGTACATGAGTACATAACTGTACATAAAGGTTCTCGGTTGGATGCAGTTCCTGTGAGCCCTTGGACACATTGGGTTGGCATTGTTTTGCAGAATTATAACATCTCGGCTACACATGAACATGATTAGCTAATGATTCCCACAAGTATGATTGGCTAACTAAGGTCACATGTGGTCCTGGACACAATGAGGTCATGAAGAACAATGCACCATGGTGTGTGGCATACAGACAAGTGTAAGCAACCCATGATCAAGATATTGATCATGAATCGATAATTTTTTTACATGCCATTGCTTAGATCCAAAGCAACTAAGCTGAAAGTTACAGTATACAGTCTGAGCAATTGGAGGTAAATGATGTGTCCAGCAACAGCCTCTTAGTGGTGGTTAATTTGAACCTTGACCTTCTGATTATTAGTGCAGAACCTTAACCACTAGGCTACAACTGCCCTGGATCTTAGGCTTGCAGCTACACAGATATGATTAACCACAGACATGACTGGGTCGGAAAGCTAATAAAAATTGCTGCAATTAATAATGTGAACAGTGTGTGACTTTTTATAGACAATCGTCATCCCAGTGTAAAACGATTCTGCCGAAAGAGTGTTGGCACCGGCATACATAAAGGATAGCTAGGATAAGATACTTAGATAAGCCCACAAAATGCACCAACATTAAAATAATAAATAATCATAGAACTCTTTAGTTTTTAGTTCTAATAGACAGTCAGAGGTCCTTGAATTTTAGATTGGCCATTGTTTATCGGTGTAGCTTTATTGTGTGATAATTATAAGTGTTTTAATTTGACCTGGATAAACAAAAAATTGTGGGACACAAAGTTTTTTTTTTTCTTCAGATGCTGGATTCAGGTCAGCGGTTATGAACGTGCCATATGTAACCTCGTCGTTAAAGCCTCCTTCCGACCAATTTATTTCTCAATGTGAAAACGAAGACTCGCTGTTTTGTGGCCTTCCCATCAGTCCCTGTTTCCATGGCAACTCTGTCAGGGTGGTATAGACAGGCGAATCGTGTAAAGGCAGAGCATCCTTTCCTCGCTCTTTCCCTCCCTCGCTCCCTCCCTCTTGCTTTTTTTCTCAGTTTGTGATTGAGCCAGTACAGATCATTCCAGGTTGCACTGGATGCTGTGGCACTGAACAGGAGTGCCGTCCTTCACTCATCCTCACTACTTTCTACTTTCTCTCTTTCTGAACTCAACAGTCCGATCGTGTGGGTTATTTTAGCGTGCTGTTCTTTTAACAGGGATTATTGGAATGCAAAAATGGGCTGTGGCAATTCCTCTGCCACTAATACTACAGGAGGAGGTAAGTACATATGTGTCTGAAAGTTATTTCTTCTGAACATGAATATGGCATCTTTAAGGAATCAGCTGGGGTGTTGACACACATATTTGAAGAAGTTGATATGTTTCAGATAAGCTCAGGTGGAGTTAATGGGTCAAGCCAAGCTTTTAGCAATCTCAGGGATATTCGCGCAAGAAATCGTTTATATTCTGGTTGAACATTTTGCTTATAGAATTCAAAATCAAACTTTCAGCCTTGGTTAAAGATTCATTGGATACTTTCAAAAAAGAGAACCTTGACTTGTAGTTCAAGATCAGTAATGCTTGTAAACACTAGGCATAAGTGCTTTCTATTCATGTCCTTGTTGTTCATAGTCGTGTGTGTGTGTGTGTGTGTGTGTGTGTGTCTCTGTGTGTGTGTGCGTGTGTCTACAGTTCGTTTGTTTTCTTTTAATAATTTGCTCTCACTTTTGAAAAGGATTGCACATAAGCACAAAAAAAGATCTACAGGTATAGTGGTTTAGGGTTCCTACCATGTGGCATTTAAATGTTCTACCTTTATCTGTCTAGGATGTCTCCCACACAGATAAATAATTTCCTTCCACAAGTCCTAGTACACACATTCAGGTTCAGGTACCTAAATTAAGAGTTTTATTTAAAGACTTAGCCTTGTGATGGACTGTCTGAGGTGTTTTATGCATTTCGGCTAGTAAACCACCCTCAACGAATTACTGAATAGAATAATAGGATAAAGTAAAACAGACATTTAATCTCCTAGTAAGGCATCATCATGGAATCATTTTTTAACTTTTAATAATACAAAACCAGAATACAACAATAACAAACAACAACAAGAAGAAAACAAATATTGATGTCTTGTATATAAAACAATATTAATGATACAAAAGTTTACATATAAAGAAGTTCTGCATAATTATCTTCCTTTGTGATGATTTTTATCCTACCACTATATCCTTTAATGTGATCAGGACATATTAAAGACACAACGAACATCAACAACTCCTCGATCTCTCACCATTTACAACCAAAAAGGTTTTCACAGTTTAATACATTATTACAGCTTAACAAACTCTTAACATTGTCAGGTCTAAACGTGATTGATAACTTATATAATACTATTATATTACTCGACATGTATATATGTATAAACATATATATATAAACTTTATAATTATATGTCTATAATCATGTGCGCTGTTTTTAGTATGATTATATTACAGCAGGTAGCTATTCACTGATAATAGTAAATAACAATTGGGAAATGATGAATTGGATTTACTTGATTCAGTGAAAATGTGGGCCAAACATTCAACCCACACATTCTTTAAACCATTTTATCGTAAATGGCAAACTTTACATTTACACACAGAGCACAAATAAATAAATAAAAAATGTTTGTATTACCAAAATACAGTAGACTTTTTAATTTCTGTGTCATAAAATAAAGACAAACCATTTTGGGAAGATTAAACATACTTAGGTTCACTTTATATTATAACATTATATGTTATATATAAGTTTACGAGACTCGGTTTGAAAAATAAAAGATACATAGCTTGAAAAGACTGAACAACAATTAAAATCAATTCATTAGCTAAAAGGATGATGGCTAGTGAAAATTTAAGCAATGAAGTGCAATTGGCCCATGGACCGGACAATAGACACGTCTGGCCTACATTTTATTTAGTCTGAAATCACAAATTTGTGAATATTTTTAACCCCATTAAATCCATACTAAGTCTAACTGACCCTGTCCACCAAAACATAAAAAGTTTTTGTCATATAACATAATTAATACAACCACAGAAACCTTTACATTTCTAATTTTAAAATTTTATATGAAACTGTTTTACATCATGGAGAGATGAGTTAATGTAACAAGGCACGATTTAGGTTTAGTCAGAGAGTGAACCCTGCTACTCTTCCTGTACACAAATGTAGCTATTCATATGGAAACAGAATGCACCACTGTTATTTTGATGTGCATAACTGACAAACTGAACTGGCGGTACATTCATTCAGTGTCAGTTTTGCCACCACTTTATTACTATTCAAGGTTATGGATGCTGCCGCCCACCGCGTGAAAGTTAGGGAACAGGAACAGGTGCTTAGAGAACTGGGTTTGTGATCGGAAGGTTGCTGGTTCAACAAATCAGAAGTTTCCTTGATGATAATATGGTACCTTGATGGTATGTATTTACCTGTTTCAGTCGTTTCCGACTCTTGGGTCACTCTGTGGACCACTACCGACCCCCAGAGTTACTCAGCAATTTTTTTAAACGGAGTAGGTTGCCAGGTCTTTCAACAACCCCGAATCACTTCAAGGATTTGGATTGTGTGAGTAAAACCGGAGAACCTGGAGGAAAGTACCCATGCTGACACGTGAAGAACGTGCAAAGAAAAGAAAGCCCCCAGATCAAACCTGGGACTTCTTGCTGTGAGGCGACAGTGCTTACCACTAAGCCACCATGCCGCCTACTTTGATGGTACCAAACCCCTAACTGCTCCACAGGCATCCTGGCTAGGACCCCACGCATGTGTGCTTACTACTGGCCCCTAACTTGTGTTCACTAGTGTGTGTAAATGTGTGTTTCACTGCACGGATTGGGTTAATTGTGAAGGAATATTTCCTACGTATGTAAAAACACAATGGTAAAAATATATTCTAAATTCTAATCTGCTCAAACATATATATATAATATTCTTGTGTACTTTGTCTTATTAATATAGGTTATGAATTTACTGTACTTCTAGGCCAATAAAGTCTAAACTTTGATGTAGAAGAACTTCTTGGATTCTGTCTAAGAAGCAGATTCTGTCTTGTAAAGCAGCTTTGCAGTAACGTTGGTGTTTCTGCACTGCTAGCAACTCTCTAAAGGCTTTCTGTTGCATGCTGAGTCAACGGCTTTAATTGTTGTAGCTTCCTTATGCACAGCTAAGTCAATAAACTAAACACTCGAACAGTTATGGTGGTAGCACAGAACTAAGCTGGGGGGGCGGGGGTTGCTGGTAATACAGAGCTTCTAAATTGAACAGCCATTCGTAAACGGTATTTTTAATTTGTAATACATAAATGCTGCATATGTTCTTTTACTTATATTTATAAAAATCTTTCATCAATCTATTCATTTTGTGTGTGCGGTTATCAACTGAATATGCTGTCCCAGGCCTGGATATGCTTTCCGGGGCTCAGAGTCGAAAGGGCCCATAAATGAGCCCTAATAATTTATTTTATATTGACCATGGGGCCATGTGAAACTTTCATGCCCCGGGCCCCATCAAGTCTGTCATATGGCTTGCTATCACTCATAAAAGGTGCAAATCACTTGCCAAAAGAAACACCTTGGACAGGTTCTCACACAATCACCAAGTGCAATTTGATATCTCCAGTTAACCATACTGGAACCCACCAAGCTGTGTTAAAAATTGTCAAACAAATTTAAAACAAATAATAGATGACTGTCATCAAACCTTTTACTTTTGTCCTCTGCTTTCTGCCTACATCAAGTTAATATATTTGTCAGGAATCAGCCCAGGACAATTCAACTCTTTTCCAGATCAACTATCACATAGATTGTAATGCATATCCATATCCTATCTGGTTCATTTTTTGGTTCATATGAAATAATTAATAAATATATAACCATATAGACTAAAAGAGAAACATAAACGTTGAGATCTGATCGGCTCAGCTCACTGATCGGATTCACAATTCTGAGCTCACTTAAACAAACACTTAACAGCTTCTTTGAGTAGACTACTTTGCCAATGTCAAGAAATAAAGCTAAAAGTAATTAATGTTGTTAATACTTTGAAGTTGTTTTCTTAAGGTTTATAGCACAGTTCTAAAGAGATACACGTTTATATAATGTAAGCCATTATTGAAATTGTTTTACAAAGACAATGTTAGCAAGTTGTTTCTCTGAATAATTTATATTTTACAATAACAACAACAATCAAACAGGAACTTGTTTTGAAAATGCAAGGATTATAGGCTGCAAACGTTTTAATGTGAATCACTGGATTAACATAAAGATGAGGAAAAAATGCAGTGCATGTTGATCTGAACATTTTACAGCTTTTATTTAGATATCACGATGCACTAAATGTCTGCACTAGTGTTGTTGCACGCTGTGTGAAAGTCAAGTGTTTGTGCTGTTAGATACCGTGGGTGACTGATTACAGTTGGAGGCAAAGCTACAAGAGCTGCATAACGATTCCGCTTATTATCCAGAGTGGAAAAAGACCTTAATGTCACACATGCAAAAAAACACACAAATTTTAATTATCTAATTACTAAAGTGTTTAGTATTCAGCCAATAATGCATTTTCTCTCTTTATTGTGTTCAGGTCCTGGTGAGGCTGCAAAGGATGTGTAAGTGTCTGATTTCATTTTAAATAAATGCTAATAAGTGCATTTCACTTACTTGCATTCATTTAATAATTATTTAATATTAAACTTAGATTAGATTTTAATTATTTTCATAGCAAGAAAAATCTAAACAGATCAAGTCTTGATTCTATACATGTGGACTGCAATCTCAAAATTGGGGTTTTATTTATTTATTTATTTTTTACAAATGTTAAGACCCTGTCTAAGGTTTAAAAAATAACACATAAATAGCTGCTATGGTGAACACAAAGTGAGGACTGTAAAATAACAAGAACCCAAGTCAACGAAGTCAACATAAGCAGATGATGTGATTATACCTACAGTATTCATGTACTATCGAGTACAGAAATAGAGTTTAAAAGGTCACAAATAAGTAGAGATACACGAGAAAACTCACAAGCAATTATTATGTAATTATTAATGAAAATTAAGAAATGTGACCAACAGTAGCAATAACTGAAGAAAGAAGGATTAAAGTTATTTAATATTAAAAGTTTTTTCAAAGTACATAAAACAAACATTCGTAGCAATGAGCCTGGTAAAATAGAAAAATAGATTTACATAACAGATGACCGATTGTTTTTTAGAATTCTGTCTCATAATAATATAATTTACATTGCTTAGGTTCATCTTAACCTGGCAAACCCCTGCGAAGTGCACTTAAAGTGCTGAACCTGGCACTGGAAGTAATGCCAGCATTAAAATGTCAAAGTGAAAAGATTGGTTTACTGTCTCCTGATTAAATTCTTTGGTTTATTGTTTTGACCCAGCAAAAATGAAAAGACTGTGAACAGGCCCTGCCAAGTGGCATTTTTATTCTCAAGGATTTTGCATACCTTATAAAATGTTATGTTTTGCCATGTGTAAAAACTTGAAGACAGTTATGGTCCTTGGACAAAAAATGGAGTTGCCAAGTCTCTGGTTTTACCAACTTAAGGGAAACAATGCTTCATTGCTATTTTCTTAATACAATGACCTTCTACAATTGATACATTATAACAAGTTCCAAGAAGGATGAGAGAGAGAGAAAATAAGACTGTAAATAATAAGTCATAAACTGACAGGAAGTGTGTAGCATTTGGAAACCAGTCATGAAAAAAGTCAAAAGAGAAGACAGAACTGGAATGTAATAATTTAATTAATAAATATGACTACTAATACTAATACAGTTGTACCATTCTAAACGAAATACTTCAAATGTTAAACAAAGTAACATTAATAGGACATGTCATAGATGTACAACAGTTAATTTTTCTTTCCTGAATTACCACCAATCAGTGGGGCACCAGAAGTCTCTAGGATGCATAAACCAATGCTGCATAGTTGTAGTTCCTGAGCAAGGCCCTTAACCCTCAATCTGGTGTTCCATTGTAATTGTATGTATGTAGCTTTGGATAAAGGTGTCTGCTGAAAATGTAAATGAAAATAATTTACTGGCCTGCATCTACACCATTTAGTATTCAGTGGTGTAAGTTCAAGTTCACATAATCCACACAATTCACATTAGCTTGGGGTTATGAACAAAAAACATTTTTGAATGATCAGGCTGATGAATAGTAAAGTGACTTTTATTATAATTTATTTACATGCACAATACACACACACACACACACACACACAACGGCCCCACACACCATCACAACAACAACACATCAACACGCACTAATTCTCTATGGGTATTGAGATATGTACCCGTGTTTGTCCCAGTAGGAAACATAAACTCTGCTGACTCCATGTGTTCCAGCGTGGTTTCTGTGGTGTCTAAATGCATTATGACCAGACTACACTAATTACACTAATAACATTGCACACTTAGCACAACACTAATATAATTTAAACAAAGAGGAGCTCCTGGCACTATCAAAACATACTAAAACAATCTAATACCTGAAAAGATTCGAAAAACATTTAGTAGTTTTTCTGTTTCATACACATACACACATTTTGATTTTACTGTCACACGCCAGAAGAGTTGTAAGAAACAGCAGAGAATTGTAAAAATAAAATGAACACTTAATAAAAGTAGAGTTTTCCAATCAGAATGTAAGCTTACACCTTATTTACAGTTATCTTAATTTAGAATAGGCTTTTCACTGCTGTGCTATTTAGACACAAGGGAATGATCTGACCATGATTAACTCGATTTGGGCAGTGAAACACATATTTACACACACTAATTAACACTCATTAGGGGGTAGCGGTAAGCACACATGTCCGGTGTGGTGAACATCTCTAACCTTGGTACCCGGGAAGCAGTTAGGGGTTAGGTACTTTTTTCAAGGGCACTTGTGACATGTCGACTCTGAATCAAACCAGCAATCGACGAGCCCAGTTCTCTACCCACCAAGCCATGGCTGCTATAAAAGAAGAGAATATATGAAATCAATTATGATTCATTCAAATGTGTTGTTTTATCTTAAATAACCTTGAAATAGACATATTTGACATAACAATATCAGACAAAAGTAGGAAGCATGTGTGGACAATTTTGAAGTGAATTGTAAGACTTTAAGATACGGAAGAAATTGGACAAGGAACACAACACCTTTAATAGTTCATCACTTGTGATGCTACATCTTTTAACTGTTGTAAGATGGAATGGCAACACTGCAAAGTCGTAAATTCTTCACAATCCCAATCTCTTATGAATGTGTTCTTATTGCACTTTTTATAGAGTCACAACTGATTTGATCATTATGACACTATCACTGATGTCTACATTACAAGGCGCAAATAATAGAGAATTAATAGAGAAGTGGATTCAGGAACAAACAGAGCAATCCTACACTAAGTAAACTGTATCGTCAGAGATGAAGCGTTGATTGAATAGAAATGGATTACTGAGTGTTGGATGAACAGACTAATAAATTAATATAACGATGGATGGAATAATTTTTTTAATGACAGAAAAAGAGGATGGACTTGATTAGGTGGGGGGGATTGATGAATTGATTAATGGATGTGCCACAATTAAATAGTTTTGTAATCTAAATGAGTTAAAGTGATAATCTAATGAGTTCATCTATTGAAACAGAATAGAAGACACTTCACAAGATGATGAAAAAAGGAGGTGAGAGTTGTAAATATTATTTATACAGTTTAAGCATTACAAATACATTTGTTGTCATTTGTGCATCTAAATTTAGTGATGTGATTACCTGTGCTGACTCGTGTGTATGAATATTTTAGGAATTATGGAGGGGTTTATGTGGGTCTACCAACAGATATGAGTGCAGCCAGTCAGTCCAAATCTAAGCAGAATGGTAAGTTATAAAATTCTATAAAATCAACTTGCATCACTGGAATCAATAGCTCGGGTAAGTTCATGAGCAGATTTTGAAAAACAGTATTTTAAATTTGTCATGTTTTCAGACCAAGGGTATGTAGTGTGGATTTATTAGTCATATGCTAAGAAATGTAAAAATAAAATGCAGTCTTTCCAGGAATACAGAAGTGTTTCAGCAATAAATTTGAACATATTTGCAAATCAAATCAAGGTTTATTAGTCACATACAGAGTCATTCAAGGTACAACCAGCAGTGAAATGCTGTTATGACTGCTCAGCCACAGTGAAAGATTCATTTAATTCACATACAGACATTAAGGATCTGTACTGCCCCACCTGGGGATCAAACCCAGGAACAATACAATATATTATACAGTTCTTATCTCAATTCTAATAAGTCTAAGAGTAATCGTAGGCTTCTGTTCCGTATGTGTGTGTGTGTGCGTGCGTGCGTGCATGCGTGCGTGTGCGTCTTGTGATCACATTAAATAATATGTGACCATTTTTAATGACTTCTGTATGTGCTTTCTAAATCGATGACACCCTACCAATGCAGACTTACTGCAAACATGCTTATTGGTTCTGACTAAAAGTGCACAGATGATTTAATAAATGGCCTCTGCTTTAAATAAAAGATAATGTTACTAGTCTTCACAAGCTCCAGTTTACATCTCACCTCTCTTGCAGACTAGCTGATGAACAATGCAATAACTGATATTACAGGTATGTCACATACGATAAACATA